>RJWJ010023682.1:0-25530 GCA_004363605.1 Indri indri | reverse complement strand
AAAAAAAAAAAAAAAAAAAGAGAGACTTTAAAAAAAAAATATATGAAATGTCCAATTTCGAATCAAACAAGCAGCAGTACAATTAATCAAAGTATGTGCCTAAACTATTGATACAGTTTTGCCACTTAGAATTGTACAGTATGTACTCTCATGTGTCTGGCTGCTTTTGCTTAGCATGTTTTTGAGATTCACCCATGTTGTCGTATGTGTCAGGAATTCAGTTTTATTGCTGAGTAATATTCCGTTTTATGGATAATCCATCCATTCATATGCTGATGGGCACTGGGGTTATTTTTAGCTTTTGGCTATTATGAACAGGGCTACTATTAATGTAAACATTCATATATAAACCTTAGCATAGACATATATTTTATTCCTCTCGGGTAAATTCCTAGGAATTGTTGGGTCATATATGTAAGTTAAGTATGGGTCATATATGTAAGTCAAGTATATGTTTACTTTTACAAGAAATGTTTTCCAAATTGGCTGTACCATTTTTCACCATTACCAGCAATGCACGACCATGCCAGATGCTCCGCACCCTCACTAACACCGGCATTCTCAATCTTTTTAATTTTAGCCATTTTAGTGGGTGTATAGTGGCATGTCATTGTGGTTTTAATTTGCATTTCCCTGGTGATGTTTAGCATCATTTCATGCACTTTTTGGCTACTTAAATATCTTCTTTTACATATTTTTTATTTAGTTCTTTGTCTTCTTAAAATTGAGTGGTAGGTTGTACTTTGTGTATTCTGGATTTAAGTCCTTTGTCAGATATATATATATAGCAAATATTTTCCCCTAGTCTGCGGCTTGCCTTTTTATTTTGTTGAATGGACTCTTTTGAAGAGCAGAAGTTATCAATTTTGATGAAGTCCAAATCATCTTTCCTTTTATGATATGTAGTATTTGTGTCCTAGCTAAGAAATTGTGGCTTACGCCAAGGTCAGAAAGGCTTTATCCTGTGTTATCTGTTACCAGTTTTACAGTTTTAGCTTTTGCATTTCTATAATCCATTTTGAGTTAATTTTTGTGAATAGCATGAGGTAAGGTCCCTGGTTCATGTTTTTGTTTTTTTCATGTGGACGTCCAAATAGTCCAGCACCATTTGTTGGAAAGACTACCCTTTATCCCCTTTGTCTACCTTTGCGTCAAAACTCCCCTGTTCTGATGACTGCAGCTTCACAGTAAGTCTTGAAATTAGGTAGTGTAAGCCTTCCAACATTTTGTTAATTTTTTAAATTGTTTTGATTATTCTAGATCTTTTCATTGGCATATAAGTTTTAGAATGTAAATTACTACAAAAATTCTGAAGAATTTTGACCGGGCTTGTGCCTGGCCAGTAGATCAATTTGAGGAGTCTAGTCAATGTCAAGCTTGTACATAGATAAGTTTATCTTTAGACATAACATTTTTTAGTGCTATACTAAATTGTATTTTAAAATTTCATTTCCAATTGTTCATTGCTAACATATAGAAATATAATTGAATTTTGAACATTGACTTCCTATTGTGAAATTTGGTTAATTCACTTATTAGTCTTACAAGCTTACTTATAAATTCCCTATAAAATATAAATAAAAAATTTTCCCTTTTTCTTTCCAATCTGTATCTCTGGGTTTATAGGTTCACCAAATTTGGAAAATTATCAGTCATTATTTCCTCAAACTTTTTTTTCCCCCTACCCTTTCCTTTCTCTCCTTTCCTTCTAGGACTCCAGGAACAATGTGAGGCTGCAAATATTGTCCCCGTTTCCCTGAGGCTCCGTTCTTTCTTTGTGTAGACTGTGCAAATGCATCATCTCCATGCCTCACCCACGGCTCCTGCCACGACACACGTGGCCTCGGTTCCACTGGATGGGGCAGTTGAGGCGTGAGCGGGGGAAGAACTAAAGCCCTGACATCCTTCCTAGCCTTCCTGGCTCTCCCGTAAGCTGGGGGTGCTAACTTATATGAGGTTCATGCAGAAAAGCAAGCTTTGGACCTGTTATTTTCTATCAGAACTGTTTGACAAGATTAACCAGAGCCAAGGAATACTTCGGAGGGGACTTGGCTGGAAGTTGTTTTTGAATGTCGAGTCTAGGACACATCTGAGAGTTTAAGTGGAGGAAATGCATTAAGTGAGACAGTGATGGCCTCAAGGGAAGAAGGGTCAAATGCTGGAGAAACCACCGAATGTAAAACTCGACTTACTGCATAGTATCTATGGAGAGCCTATTAAGGTGAGGATAAATTTTAGGAAATGTTAGAGAATAGCCATGTATAAATTTAGTGACCAATATTGAATACTTATTGATTTTAAAGAAAAATATATATGCTATAATGCTAGCACCCCATTTTAAATAGAAAAATTGCCACAAATGACTCACCTTTCTCTTCACTGAAAAAGAGACTACTAATCTTAAAAATAAAATCGTCTAATTGCTAAGAGATTTGCAATTCTCTAAATTTTACTGGTGCCAAAACACTTGAAATATATAGTTCTAGAAATCAAAGTTATTACAGAAAGGTAAGCAGGTCAAAAACAGAACCATTTAACCGTTTAAGGCACTGTACTCTGGTAAACATAACCCTAATTAGTGTGTGTTCTCAAAGACTACGCTAAATCTATACAGGAGCTCCCTCCACTTCCTCAGATTTTGGTCTCCAGGTTTTATCTATGTGAGATTAGCCTCTCAGCTTCACAAGTTATAACTTTCTCATGATTTGCCTGAATTGTTTTGAGCAGATAATTAAATAAACTAGGAAAAAAATCTAACTGGAAATTCAGTGTGCAAGTAAGCCGAACTAGCACGCTGGACAATGGTTTCACATGTGAATGCTCTTGGTTTCGCGCCAGTTCCTTCCTCGGAACGTCTCAGGTTCCACCCATCTTTGGTGAATGGCAGCTCAGCAGCCCCTCACCTACCCTGAGCCACAAACATATCTGGGCCATCTGTGTCCTAAAGACAAGGGAGGACATATCAGCATCTCCCCTTCCCCATGAGTTCAGTTGACATTCTTTAGTAAAATACACGAAAGAACAGATTGCGGTTCATCCATAGGGCAATTTCACATTTCGCAAAGCTGTACGGTGCACAAATCCTACCCATAAGCAGCTGAGGTCGTCTGAAGACTGGATGCCAAAGTCAAGAGTTGAGTGTGAGGTTTTGTTTTGCTTCTGTGAGAAGAGTTAATGTGGCATTTATGAAAGCTCACAGAAAAGTTTCCCACAAATCACTTGTGCAAAAATTAGTTCAAAAGGAACTCAGAGCTTAGCATTTTACATGTGTACGAATCATCTGTGGAGTTATAAAAACTTTGGTTGAAATTTTCAGGAAACCCTGTCAATTCTTTTGCTTTTAAAAGAGATTTTCATTGTCAGACACATAGTTTCAAATGTTTAATAGCATGCAGAAACAGAATATAATCAGAAAGAGTGTCAAAGTGAATCAAATCCAGGAATTTAAGAGAAAAAAGATAAAATTTAGACAAAATTTACTTTAATGACCACAATTTTGCTGTAGTAGTTTAGATTCCCTTGGCAATTGCTGAATTTAACCAAAACCAGTCAGGTTAAACTTGATTGAGATAGGGTTAGTTATTATGTACACCATTTGGTGATGGACTTAAAGTTCACAGGAGGAATTAATTGAAATCTGCACAGAGTGTTTAATTTTTATATGCTTAACATTTTATGACCCTAGACATCTGATGTTTGCTGCCTCTCCCCACCTCCACAATAATCTCTAAAACTACATCAATAACACATCACAGAAACCGCCAAGACTTTTTCTAAAGATAATACTTTTGAATTTGGTAAAGCACGATTTTAAAAAATCTTAGGCAGTTTAGAACATGTATACGCTATTGAATATTAGATGTCTAATTTTCAGGAGAATCATTTTAATAATTAAATTCATGGATTCAACTTTAAGAAGTATAAAAAGTGAAATAAATATCATAATAATTATCATAGATAATTACCATAGAAAAGCAAACTGTTTTTTTTATAGTTAAGAAATTTATTTCTAATACATAAAATGCCAAGTTCATAGAATTTTCAAAAG
The DNA here is from genome assembly GCA_004363605.1 of Indri indri. NCBI lineage: Eukaryota > Metazoa > Chordata > Mammalia > Primates > Indriidae > Indri > Indri indri. Next base: position 21,482 of record RJWJ010023682.1, on the reverse strand, counting down.
AAATAATAGGTTAATTATTGCCACGTGCCTTTACTTGCTTGCTCTTTGAACAATCTGTGCGGTATACGCTATACCCAGTTAAAGGTACCTGTGTTGATTGCACACGGTGCTGAGCTATGACACGTCTCTACAGCCCTGTGGTTATAGCACCATGATCAAGACATTGCACATTTGCAGCACACCAAAAAGTGCCTTGGTGCCTTCTTGCTGTCAATAACTCACACATCCTGGCAATTAAAGATCTGCTTTCTGTCACTAGAGATTTGCCTTTTCTAAGGCTTCACAAATCGAATCATACAGTATGTATTTGTTTGTGTCTGGCTTCTTTCACTCAGGATTAATGTTGTTGAGATTCAGCTGTGCTGTTAAATCAGAGCTTTTTTTTTTTTTTTTTTACCACCAAGTAGCATTCCATTGACCATTGACCATGCTTTGTTTATCTACTCATCTTCTCTGATGGACATTTGAGTTATTTCTAACTTTTGATTTACTCCAAACTAAGTTGCCATGAGCATTCATGGATAAGATTTCACGTGAACTTATATTTTCTTTTGGGTAAACATCTAGGAATGGAACTGCTGGATTATATGGCAGGTACATGTTTAATTTTATAAGAACCTATCAAACTGTTTTTCAAAGTGGCTACACCATTTTACATTCCCACCAGCAATGCCCAAGAATTCCAGATGACCACATCCTCGTTAACATTTGGTATTGTCAGTCTTCTACATTGTGGCTATTTTAATGGGTGTGTACTGGTATGTCCTTGTGGTTTTGATTGCATTTCCCTGATGTCTGGTGATGTTGAACACCATTTCATGTACTTACTGGCCACTTGCATATTGTCTTTTGCCATTTTCTAGTTGAATTTTTGTCTTATTATTGAGTTGTGATTTGTTAAGTACTCTGGAATCAAGAACTAGGTCAAATACATACACACGAATATACACATATGTATCTTTTCTCTTCATTTTCCTACTGGTATCTTTCGAAGAGCAAAAGCTTTCAACTTTGATGAAGTTCAATTTATCAACTATTTTTCTTTTACCATTTGTACTTTTTATGTCCTATGTAGGAAATCTCTGACTCTCCCAAGGTCATAAAGATTTTCTCTCATGTTTTGTTCCAGAAGGTTTAGAGGTTTCATTTATATATTTAGGTTTTTGATCCATTTAGAGGTAATTTTGCAAATGATGTAAGGGTCAAAATTCATTGTTTTTCCATATGGATATACAAACATTCCAGAACCATTTGTTAAAAAGGTCATTCTTTCCTCTTTGGCACTTTGTTGAAAAATCAACTGACCGTATGTGTGGGGGGATCTATTCTTGGACTTTCTAGTGTGTTCCATGTATCTATATGTCTTAATTACTGTAGCTTTAGAGCAGATCTTAGAATCAGTTATGTATGTCTTCCGAGTTAGTTTTCTTTTTCAAAATTATTTTGGTTATTACAGGTTCTTTGCATTCCCATACAAATTTTGGAAGCAGCCTATCAATTTCTACCAAAAACCTCCTAGGATTTTGATAGGGATTGTGTTGAATCTACAGATCAATTTGGAGATAACTGACATTTCACAACACTGTCTTCACACCTATAAATGCGTGTCTTCACACCTCCACTATCTAGGCCTTTTTAAATAACTCTTCTAAGTGATGTTTTGTAGTTTTCCTCGTACAAGTCTTGAATATATTTTCAAAAATTTATCCCTAAGCACTTCAATTTTTTTTCTAATCTAATTTCTCTCTAGTTTTGCTTTAGCTAAATTTAATTTTGTTGGCTATATTTTTCTACCTTTTAATTAGGCCACAGGGACTCGGGACAGGCAGCTTCACTGTCCCCTCAGAGTTCACGTCACACGCTCTTCTCTTCAAGATTTTATTTCTGTTGCCAAAAGAAGACGTTCTCATATTGCTTAAGCAGAGAGTGATTACTGGTGAGGGCCCACGGTGCCTCCTGATGGTGTGGCTCTCCTCCCAGCACACGCTCGCGCTGGACCAGACACTCCACCTGAGCGCACACGGTCCCACCTGAGCGCGCACGGTCCCACCTGAGCGCGCACGGTCCCACGCGCACTTTTACTGGGGTCGTGATACACCAGGGCCTGTAACAATCATCCCACCATTCTCTCCGCATGGCTGCAATAAATTCCACAGACACTGATGATGTTATCATCTATCAAAGGAGCTATAAAATCAATGGGATCTTAACATCTTTGGACTTATTTATGTATAGATTAAAAGCTTGAAAAAATGCTTCTAAGCATATTAACTTTCCAATGCTAAATGCATTTTAGGAGTATGTGTTTCTAATATATGTGTGGTGCTTTGTCAACAAAAGTATTTAATCTGTCAATGAAACATATATAAAATGCTTGGTATTCAGGCTGCCCATAGAATGAAAAATATTTTTAAAAAGCTCAAAAATGCCTTTATATGAAGGGCACTAGTCTTAATATTTTTAAAAATTTTAGACATAATGTCATTATTATAATATCATATTCACACACTTTAGTATGTTAACAAGTATATAAGAAAGATAAACATACTACATTTTTTTAAAAAAACCTTTTTTACTTCTTTCTCTTGGGAACAATATTAACTAAGAGAAAAAGTAGAAAAATAAATAGGGCTTTTATTTGCAATACACAGGACAAGATATATACTTGATCCACATACGCATCCAAAAGTATGTGTGTGTCTCAATCTATATTTTTAAAAACTAAGGGAAACCTGAATTCAGTATCAGCTCTCGTATCTGTTGTAACTAAATCTGACTGTATGCTTCTTCTTCTGAGAACAAAAACTGGAGATGTTTCCAAAGCCATACTACAGCTGTTAAACAGTAGCTTAAAGTGAAACTGTGGCAGAAAATGCAAATTACAAACCAGATGACATTCACTGATAGGGGCTACTATTCAATGACTGGAACAGTTGCATTTTCATATAATTTTCATCAATTACACTAACAATTTATAAACCAGCAGTTTGTAAACTAATGTGGCCCAACAAACAGTATTAGCTAAGTAGCTTCTTTCAAATATTTAAATTTTATTTTGGTGATAATTTTTAATTTAACAGTAGTGTCATATCAATATATTAATATCAATATATTAATAACATGTCAAAGTGCTTCCTTTGGTAACAGAGTAACATCATGTAACAGTATGTTTCCAATTAAAGTTTTCTGGTAGTACATATAGCATCCTGAATATGTTAATATTCCCACTGAGAGCTCACATTAAGTTGTAGAATTTCAGCATGAAAACCAACACCAGACGGCAGTTATATTTACCAGTTTGTAAGCTGAAGTCTGTCTGATGGTGAAACTGCCGTGTCCGATAAGGTGGCGGCTGATACTCTTGAATGCACGGGGCACCAATGCACAGGACACAGCGACCCCACGACGGCAACGATGCTCTATGCTCACACAGGGTGTCAGAGTGCACAAAGCGCTTTCACATTCAACCCTAACATGTATTCTATGAGCCAGTCAAGAAGAAATTATTTTCATTTTACAAAGAAGAAAACTGAAGCTCAAACAGCTAAACATATCAGTCTGCAATCCAGTGACAGGGCTGGACTAGAATTCTGATGCTGGTTATCAAAATCCCTACACTCTGCCTAGAAGCTTGGTCTAAGGTTAGAAAGACATGGGGCCCATTTCGCTTGTTTCTTGTTTCGCTGTCAAGGAACTGTAATTTGTTGTACTGTCCTGGCTCCTCAATGTCCCAAAGCAACAGCCAGCATTGGGTCATGCCTGTGGCTCCTGTCCTAGCAGAGGAGGCAGCTTAGAACTGTGTCAGAAGTGTCCTCCCTGGGGGCCTGGGATGACTGACTAGAAGCATGTCATGCCTGCCTCCACCACCTAGAAGAACCAGAGTAAGGCACAGTCACGCGTTGAGTACATTATCTGAGAGACAATGCTGGAATTCACAAAGGGGACACAAGAGTGCGGAAGCAGAAGGAGAGGCAGCTTCCCTGGCTGGGAGCTGGGAGTGGCTCCCCAGTGCAGGGAAGGGGTGAGTGACAGACTTCCAGTGGCCCACATCCCCACCGTGAAATACCGAGGCCCTGGCCTGGGAAGAACCCCTCAACCCTCTCTATCCCTAGAACTAACATTGGAAGCTGCCGGGAGTCCCTGGGATGGAACTACTCCAGGGAGGGAGCTTGTGCTGGGACCCACACCCTTTCTGAGACCTAAGCAGCTCCAGCAAGGGTCATTTTCAAAACCAGCCTCTTGCAAACAGCATGCTGTCGTGGGACTCAGTGGCGCTGGGACTTGGGCATTACAAAAACCCTGGCTGTTGCTCCTGGGACAGGGAGAGACTGCTCCTGCAGCCAGGGCTAGGAAGTGAGCGAGGCCTGGGCAGCAGTGGCTGGTGCCAGAAAGCGAGCACTGCTGGAATCTGAGATGGGACTCGAGCAGGGCGAGCAGGGTGTGAGTTTCCCCTGGGAACTGCAGCCAAGATGGGGGGATGAGACCTGCCAGGACTGGGGTTTAAAGGGGATCTGCATCCACCACCCTCCAGCCCAGACGACGGCCACTGAGAGCAGCCCTGCCTTCTCAAGTGGTACAGCCTTGGCGTCGCTGCTACTGCCCCTCACCAGAGCACTCTGCCTGGGGCCTGAGGATCATCCCAACCCCACCCAGCACCACTGGTGCCTACTCTCACACCATCAGGGGCCTGAGCGCAAGCCTGCCCAGCTCGGCTTCACACCCAACTCTGAGCCAGAGCACACAACCTGGGGTCCTGGGGTCTGCCCAACCCAATCCACCACCTTGGGCACCTGAGCACTCCTCCCTCCCATGGGCCTAAGGATGGGCCTAAAGTCCTGGCTGCTACCACCCCAGCTGGCACCTACCTACCAGTGCCCCCTCCGGGCCTAGGGACTGGCCCATCCAGCCCATCACAGCCACCACCAATGTTAATGCACACATTGCATGAGACCCAGAGAAGTGTACTGTCATTGCTACTCCCATTGCCCACACCATGCCGGCTTCCCGGGGTCCTGAGAACCTGTCTGCCCACTAGGTCCACTGATGCCATGACTAGCATCCAAGCAAGCCACCTGGACACCCAAGAATCAGCCCTGTGGTAACCACCTACTCAGGAGCCAGTGTGCACTGCCCTGGGGCACAAGGACAGGCATGCTCAGCCCACCACTGCCATCTCTGGGGCCTGAAGATTGGCCCACCAGGATTTCCAGTCCCCGGCATGACTTCAGCACCTCCTCTACTAATAGCTGTATCCTAACCCACTGAAGAAATCACAGATACCACTAATGTTGTTTACAGTCAATGAAATCATAGAGACTACACTACTGCATGAAGCCAGGATCAAAGCAAAATACCCTACACCAACTAACATCATGGGTACACCTTCAAGAAAAAGTCCTCCCCAGTGAAAGTAAATTCAAAAATAGGATGAAACAACTGTTAGATCAGATGCACAGACATCAACAGAAGGACACAGGAAACTTGAAAAGTAAGGAAACATGACACCTCTGAAGGAACACAATAACATCCTGTGATAGATCTCAATCAAAGAGAAATTTTTGAAATTCCAGTCAAAGAATTCAAAATATTAGTTTTAAAGAAGCTCAGCAAGATACAAGAGAATTCTGAAAAACAGTACAAAGAAATCAGAAAAACAATTCAGAATATAAATGAGAAATTTACCAAAGAGATAGGTAATTTTTTAAAAAAGTACCAAATAGAAATTATGGAACTGAAGAATTCATTGAAGAAAATTCAAAATACATTTGAAAGTTTCAAAGTAGACTAGATCAGGCAGAAGAAAGACTCTCAGATCTTGAAGACGGGGCTTTTGAAATCAGTAAAACAAAAATAAAGAAAAAAGAATAAAAAAGAATGAGCAAAGCCTTCCTGATATTTGGGACAACATAAAGCAACCAAATTTATAAATCATCGGTATCTTTGAGGGCAAAGAAACAAGGAAAGGATTAGAAAAACTATTTAACAAAATAATAGATGAAAACTTCCATGTCTAATTAGAGATTTAGGCATTCAGATACAGGAGGCTCAAAGATTCTCAGGAAGATAACAATACAGAAAAGTCTTTCCCACTGTATATTATAAGACTGTCTAAAGTCAAAGTTAAAGAGCAAATCCTAAAAACAGCAAAAGTGTCTAGGCATCTATAAAGGGAACCTCATCAGATTAACAGTAGATCTCTCAGCAGAAACCTTACAGACAAGAACAGAATGGGATGATATATTCAAAGTGCTAAAAGAAAAGAAAACCCTGCCATATAAGAATACTATATCCAGCAAAATTATCCTTCATAAAGGAAGGAGAAATACAATCACTATGACATAAACAAATGTTGAGGGAATTTGTTACCAACAGTCTGGCCCTACAAGAAATGCTCAAGGGAGTCCTAAACCCAGAAGTGAAAAGATGATATTAACCACCATGAAAACACACAAAAGTACAAGACTTACTGGTAAAGCAATCATACAAAGGAGGAAGAGAAAGAACTCAAACAGTACCACTACAGAAATCCACTAAACCACAATGATAAACTCTAAGAGAAAAAGAAAGGAACAAAGAATATATAAAACGACCAAAGTATGACAGGAACAAAGCCTCGCATATTGATAATAACCTTGAATGTAAAAAAATTAAATTATCTTCTTAAAGGTACGGAATGGCTGAATGGATTAAAAATGATCCAATTAAATGCTACTTATAAAAAACTCAGCTTACCAGTAAAGACACATATAGACTGAAAGTAAAGGGATGGAAAAAAGGTATTCCATGCGAAAGGAAACCAAAAAAGAGTAGGAGTAGAAAAAAACAGACTTTAAGTCAAGAACAGTTAAAAAAAAAAAGACAAAAATCATTACACAATGACAAGGTGATCAATCTAGCAAGAGGATATAATTCTAAATATCTTTTCAATAAATGGTGCTGGTATCCTGGATAGGGCTGGAGCCCATTCTACTAAGTGAAGTATCACAAGACTGGAAAAACAAGCACCACATGTACTCACCATCAAATTGGTAGTAACTGATCAACACTTACGTGCACATATAGTAGTAACATTCATCAGGTGTCGGGCAGGTGGGAGGGGTAAGAGGGGATGGGTATATTCACACCTAATGGGTGTGGTGTGCACCGTCTGGGGAATGGACACGCTTGAAGCTCTGACTCAGGTGGGGCAAAGGCTGAATTTGTACCCTCGTAAATGCTGAAATAAAAATCAATCAATCATGCTGGGAAAATGGATAGTCACACACAGGAGACTAAAACTGGATCCCTATCTCTCACCATACACAAAAATCAACTCAAAATAGATTAAAGACTTAAATGTAAGACCCCACACTGTAAAAATACTAAAAGAAAATCTAGGGAAAACTCTCTTGGACATTGACCTAGGCAAAGAATTTAGGACTAAGACGTCAAAAGTGCAGGCAACAAAAACAAAAACAGACAAATAGGACTTAATCAAATTACAAAGCTTCTACACAGCAAAATAAATAATCAACAGAATGAAGAGACAACCTGTTGAATGGGAGAAAATATTTGCAAACTAGTCATGCAACAGCAGACTAATATCCAGAATATACAAGAAACTCAAAGAATTCAACAGGAAAAGAACAAACAATCCCGTTAAAAAGTGGGCAAAAGACATGAATAGACATTTCTCAAAAGAAGACATACAAATGTCAAACAGGTATATCAAAAAATGCTCAACATCCCTAATCATCAGACATATGCAATCAAAACCACAGTGAGGTATCATTTTATCCCAGTTAGAATGGCTATCATTAAAGACAAAAAATAACAGAAATTGGAGAGGATTTGGAGAAAAGGGAACTCATCCTCTGTTGGTGGGAATGTAAACTAGTACAGCTACTATGGAAAACAGCACGGAGATTTCTCAAAACACTATAATTAGAATTACCATTAGATCCAGCAACCCCAGTACTGGGTATCTACTCAACAGAAAAGAAATCAATATATCAAAGGGATACTTGTACTTGCATGTTTATTGCAGCACTGTTTACAATAGTAAAGATATAGAACCAAATTAAGTGTCCATCAACAGACAAATGACAAAGAGAATGTGGTTCATATACATCATGGAATACTATCCAGCATAAAAAAAATCATGTCAGTTGCAGCAACATGGATGGAACTGGAGGTCATCATCTTAAGTGAAATAACCTGGGCAAACAAAGACAAATATCACATGTTATCACTTACATGTGGCAGCTGAAAAACTTCAAGCACGTGGTAGAGAGTGGGAAAATAGAGACTGGGAAGGGTGAGCTGGGGGAAATGAAGAGAAGTGGGTTGAAGGGTATAAACATACAGGGAGAAGGAAGGAATAAATTCAATGTTTTATAGCAGGGTAGGATGACCTCATGTAACAAACATGTTTTGTACTCAGGCGATGGACATCCTGAATACCACGACTTGATCAATACCCATTATATATAATACATGTAACAAAATTTCTCAGGTAGCCCATAAATTTGCCAAAATTTAAAAAATGAAATAAATAAATATTCTGACCTACCAGAAAAAAAAAAGTGTCCTTCCTCCCAATTCTCCCTAAAATATCTCTAGAACAAAACTATACAGAACTATACATTTTTTTCCTCTTAATTCCCAGAGTTTTTAAGACAGTTTATTAGCTGGAAGACTAAAGACTTTCCTCCTTATTTTTGTGTGCTTTCCCTGAGGATAACACTAATTTAAATGGTTGTATTAATTAGTTAAGAACCCAAAGATCCAAGGTTTGTTCTTATTGTTGCTATGAATAAACAAGTAGTAGACTCCAAATTTTCCTCATTTCAATAATATCATTAACAAAAAAAGGATGTTGAATTAATGATTTGAGAAACACTGTAACTTTATGGAAACTAATTCTCTGTATTGCATGATGAGCAATATTTATCTAATTTTTTTGTGAGTTTTATTTTTTTTCCTAAAAAGGAACATATTAATAGCTAAAGGGTATTTTAAGGAGGGGAAAATTATTAGAGTAGTGAACAAAATGAAAAGTTAAATTCTTTAATAGGGTGATTCAAATAAAGAGGTCAAAATTATACCAATGAAATGTACCAAGGAAGGAATATTCTTTTATTAATATAGGATCTAGTAGTCAGAATTGAGCTCAAATATTGACAATATATTCAGTCTTCTGGGTCACTAATGTATCATTGCATACATTAGAAAAGGTAATTTATATAGCTTAGAGTTAGCACAACATAATATTCTAAAGATATCATAGATTTTCCTGAGTCATACTAAGGAGTTAAAATAAATGAACAGACCTTCAAAAGGTAAACAATTTAACTCTACTCACATTCAGAATCAGAACAATGATCTCTAGTGGATTTGAGAAATCGGGTTCAATTACGTGGTATTTTGTTTGTTATCAACGCAGGGTCCACTCTTTATCATCTTTGATCCCCGGAAACCACCCAGCAGAGTGGATCATATTTGCTTTAACAAATTGCACCTTGTAACTGATGGCAGCACTTCTGCTCAAACACAGCATTAAATAAGTCTCAGATACACTATAGGATTTTCATGACCATCATTTAATTTTCTAAGTTTTGAGTGCTATGGCACATAGTTGGTTTTCAATCTTCATTTGTTGGATGTGAAATGGGTAACACAGAGTTGAACAATAATAAATTGAAATTATGTTTTAAGGCCTACAGAAAGGACATAAATGTACTTCTATGCTGAACCTAAACGAACTCTAAACATAAAGCACATATAATTTTGATAATGAATTAAATATTTGATATAAAACCAATATTTTGTATATTATAAATAAAAATTAAACATTTAATTTACTGATCTTATTAAATTTTAGGATAGTTTTTGGCAGGAATGATTTGGATAGTCCAGTTATCTTTAAAAAGATATGATGCCTTTTTTTTTCCTCTAAGTTTACCTGCTGTGCGCAGGGGCATTAATATTACAGAACTCGCCTCATAGATACGCTTAAAGTATCATGAGCTTAAAGGTCAACTGGCTGTGGTTGGTGATGATGACAATAAGGTACACAAAGAAAGGAGCACAAGAAGTTCTAGATCTGATTCTGTTAATTAATTATTAGTTATGGAAACGTGGACAAATCCCTTAGCCTTTCTAAAGTCAATTTGATTTTCTATAAAATAATAATATCTGATTTACCTACCTCAGAGAGTTGTTATCAAGTAATATGATAAAAGTTATGAATTGCCAAGCACCAGAAGAATATTAAAATTGGCCAGTGTAATTTTTAAAAACATCTATAAAAGACATTCAAATGAGCTAGGTCTGACAGTTTTTTTCCTTTCATCTTTACTAACTCCCAAGTGGCTACAGGTAGCACTGCTCAGTGTCAGGCCAACAGCAATACCGCTAGGAAACATCATGGCTGCAAAACTCCTATTTCTACTCTGTTGGTTCCACGGCCAATGTGGCCCTCTCTCAGTCACCAGCCTGCCACCGAAGAAACGGTGAGATCACCATGGATTCTCATGGAACATCCTATACGGCCTATGACTCTTCTCCAAATTGAAACCCAGTAGGTTCCTTTCCCTACTGATTGCTATGTTTGCAAAACTAAATAATTTAATTTTGTTTCGCTTTGGGCATGGCAAACATTTCTTCTGTATAAAAGTCATATTCTTTGTGACTACCCAAAGACTGACTGACTCATTAAATCATTCAAAATAACAATATCAACAAAAGCAATAATACTGAGCACTAATTAGGTGGTAGGGCCCTAGGAACAGAGCAAAGAAACAGAAAAAGTTCACAGGATACCACGTTTGTTGTATGCAATTTTATCATGTGGTCCCAGCACTTCCTATTTCATTTGGGAGATTACAAAGCGAATTAGCAATTCTTCAGCAGCAAATACTGTGTGTTGCAAGATGGCTTGAACAGTGTGAGACAGCACCTGATTGTACCTACCTCGACCTGGACGCACCCCCAGTGAAAGGGCAATGACAGGGAAAGACCTCTAGTAGTAAGCCCTGAATGAGAGGACCAGAGCGTGGGACGACGGCAAGAGCTGGGGGCTACTCGGATTGCAAACAGGACAGTGGACTCGTGTGCTGTTTAGGGGAAGCAGATCATGAAATTAGTTATTAAAACAATAGCGAAGTGTTTTCTGCTCTACTTTGCTCCCTTTGATCCATACAGCATAACTGGTTGGCTTGGTTTTTGAAAAACATCATGTTCTTGGTTCATAGAAAGCTATTATAGCAGCAGTATTATTAGGAAAACTAAATGATGATAAAAGGTAAAAAATTTTTTTCAGACAACTTTACACCTGGGACGTAAGCCTTTCAGGAATAACGATGAGCAGGGATGATGAGTTTCTTTGGAAGAAGAGAAGTTCTAATTCATCAATTTTTAAAAAATGCTACTGAATAGAAATGACAAGACTTATCAGTGATAAAAGTTCCTTTTTTATTTTACATAATTTGGAACCACCAGAGACAGATTTAATTTGCCATTTTAGAACAAAAATTCGCTGTCTGCTTGTTAGATGCTACAATATTTTTGTCTCTCTGCCCGCTGCGCGATGAAGAGGAGGCAGAGGCGGCGCTCGCACACACAGCGGTGGGAGCCTCTCCGCGTAACAGGCACCACCCTGCTCACCGGCCGGGGAGGAGCGCCACCCGCGCCACCGCGGAGCAGCACCGGACTCGGCGACAAAACCTGAGCGTTAGAAGTCCCTGATGACTGAGGTGAACTGAATGCAACTCTGTCCAGAGTGACCAACACCGTCATCTGAAAACGCTAATGACAGAGTAACTCGGTAAGCATCCCATAATCTCTGACAATGATTATTGGATTTTCTTATTTTGAAGGAGATAAGTTAATTTCATACAAAGCAAAGATTCCATAGCTTTGCTTTGAAAAAGGGACTGTAGAATGTTTGGTGTTTTACAAATGGAGCTATTTTAATAATGGGTTTTGAGGTTAGATTGCTTTAATAGACTGCTTTAGAAAAGTTTAACACTTATCATACAGGCAGGTAATTTTCAAGCCTTTAAAGATATAAGATATGGAAAAGTTGCGAAGGAAGGAAACCTTACAGAATGCTAATAAAGCGCCCACATTTGTGGGCACATGTTTTAAATGCTTCTCCTAGAGATCACCACCACGAAGAGAGACATCTTGCTGAATCTGTAGCCCTCTGAAAACCAAACACTCATCTTTCTCTTAGATGCATCTCGTGAAGAACCCCATCACAAACGCTCGACATCGTTTTGCTGTATGCTGATTCCCATTTTAAGCCAATAGAAAGCGTGGAAAATGGGAAAATGTGCTATTTTAGAGTTCAGTTACAAAGCCACTGAATCCTACAAGTCTCATGTCAGCATTTGGATAAGTTTTGATTTTATGTGGCATATATTTTAGAATATATTTAGAGCATGTTTATAGTTTGTATGGCAAAGTAAAATCGTAACTGGAAAATAATCCACATTTGAAATGCAACCACCTCTTCTCAGAGACCGAGGCCCAAGTGTTGGTGCCTGGGTTGTCTCCACCTTTGTCCTCTCCTGGTCACACTCCATCCCTCCGGGGCCCAGTGACGGTGTCCTCTTCCTCAGAAAGCCTTTCTGGACTATTCTAGTCTCATGACTTCTTATTTGAAGCGATGGTGCATTTTTAGCCTCTGTCAAACGACTTAATATTTCTCTACATACTTCATTGTGTTCTTCTTAATTAGCCTTTTTGTTTGACGCCAGAAATAGATTATAAGCTTCTTGGAAGTGAAAACACTACCCTACGCTTCCCCGATACCCCACGGCATCTAGAGCAGAGTGACAGCAAGTAATGGCACCTGACAAAGTCCTGTTGCTCAACTAATGACTGGAAACGCCAGCTTTCCAGGGGACCCTTCATAGACGCCCTTCCCGGCTGCCCAGAGCTCCACTTCTGTCCACGGCACGTGCTCCGACCCCCGGCCCGCCCTTCACAGCGCCCACCGAATGGGCACGTCTGTGTCGTGTGCCAACGCTGCCTGCCTGCATGGCCAGCAGCGGGTACTGACGGCGGCAAGGGCCCCATGGTCAGTAGCAACACTTGCGAGCACCAGTAACACTTTAGACATTTCCAGGGACACTGGCTCCTGGGAGGTCTCCTCACTCCTTTCTTTCCCCTTACACTGAAATCTCGACAGTGCCCGGCAAGTAGCAACGTCCATGTGATAGCCCAAAGCCAAGAATGCCTAGAGGCCTTGGAATCACAGATGGTGACAATCCCACAGCCCCCACGTGTTTCTTGCGGGGGCTGCCAGGCTCTCCCCAGGTGGCGCGCAGCAGCCAGCGACGCAGGACTGGGGCTCCTGCCTCCTGTGGGAGTCTCGGCTTCCTTTCAGGCGGGATTTTCTCAGCAAATAAATATCTCAAGATACTTGTGGACAACATATTCTTATCTAAAAGATGTAATGTTATTAATGCTTGCAAACGAATCTTCTTAGGTTGGAAACTATCATCCTTATGGAGAAGGGAGAAAATACTAAGAATTAAAAATTCAGCATTAACATCGTGTCCAGTGATCCTTTAAAGGACAAAAAGGATGGGGAAGGGTCATTGAGATAAGAATAATTCATTCTCCATTTTGAAATTATTAACAGTTATTATGTAATCATTTACAAAGGATTTATTTATATGGCATTTTCAAATATTTTTAGTGTTAAAAACACTCTTCTTTCTTTCAGAATAGAGGAAAAAAACCTTTTTTCCCCTCAATGGTGCAAGTAGGTTTTTTATAAAAACACAATCCTTTACCAAAATCTGTTATTTTAATGAGATGTAATATCCGCAATATCTATTTCTTTGCTGATTCCACATGATAATTGGCATATACTGTAGGATTCCCTAAACTAAAACCTAGAATTGGAACAATGATTGGAAGAAATACAGTAAAAACCACTGGCTTAATCTTTAAGCTAGACTAGTCCTTTTATGGGGTGCCCCCCGCAAATCCACATTTTGAGAAAACTTGGTACAAACCATCACAGATATGTAAAGTGGTGTTTTTGGACAGATTATTTTATAAACAAAAATGGTACTAATTGTGTTATATCTTTCTGACTACTAATAAAGTTGGGTCCTTATTTCATGATGTATTTCAGCCCTTCATAAATCTTTTAATCATGTCCTTTTTCCATTCATTAACTCATATCTTCTTAATTTACGTGAATTCTTCGTACATGAAAACTATGATTCTTTTACATGTTTGTTCTATATACCTAGTTTGGAGCTTAATTTAAATTGTGATAACCATGCTTTTTAATGCTCATAACCATGCTGAGCAGGCAATTTTATAAGGGCCGTACCACCACCGCCGCCGAGGAAAGTCTACGGCGTATGCAAGAAGAGGGCTCAAGGCCACTTCCTCTCTTACTGGCTCCTCTGCCCTGACACCCCGGCCTTACTCCCCTTCTTACTGCACCTGAGAAAGCCCTGGGAGAAGGTTCGGGAGCGGTGCTACCTGTGAAGTCATCCTTCCGCTCTCATCATTGCATTCGCACCTCCTCCCCCTCCCCCTGCCAGCTCCGCACACCTCACACCTGTCCTCAACTGCTGGCTGTTTTCTCCGCTCCCTCAGTGTTGTCATGATCCCACGGCTTTGCTCTTGGATTCCTTCCTGAATTATTTACACAATCCAGGTAACATTATTTCCTTTCACAACTTCAACTACTCCCTCTATATCCACAGCTCTTGAATTTATATCTCCATCCCCACTGAAGTTTCTTACCTTCAGTTTTTAGTTCTCAGGTGACTATTAGATATCTCCACGTGGATGTTCTATCTGTATCACAAACATCCCGTGTTTTATGCCAAATCTGGGTTCTACCCATCCTCCTTAATCTAAGACTCCAGCATGTCCCACCTCATTAACCAATCAATCAGTAAGCGATAAATCGCAACGTTATCTTTGACCCTCCTTTCTCATGCTCCACGCTTGATGTGTTGCCTCTTGTGTCCACCTCCAAAAATGTCCCCAGATTTCCCTGGTTTGGGTTCCCATCACTCCATAACTAACACAAGCTTGCCTCCTCCTGCGTTCTTCTGAACCGTTCTTAATCACAGCCGTACTATCTTTCCAGAATACACATCTGGGCATGCTATTCTTACTTCTCAAACACTGAATGGCTCCTCACTGCCTGTGAGACGAAGCCCAGCCCCTTGGGCATGGAGTCCAAGGTCTCCCACAATCCACACTGCTCCCTCCTGGGCTCCTGAGCCGCATGACTGCTCACTAGTCCCCACGTAAGGCACGTTATTTTTCCTGCATCCGAATCTTTGCTCACATCATTTCATGGCCTAGTTTTAACCAACCTCTCACTCAATTCAATGCCACCATATCTGTGAAGGCTTTAACTGCCCACCTTCCCTCTCAGGACTTCATATTATACAAACTGAGTTGATACAAATGAAAAATACATTGCAAGACAAAAGACGCCATAAGCACTATCAAGAACAGATAAATCTTGAATGTATATTTGAAAGTCAGACCACAGTAAAACGTTAACATTTATACAATAATATACAAAAACTTGTGGATTTACATGAAAAGTACAAAAACAAATCCCAATAGAAAAAGAATATAAAAAGAAAATTCACAAAATCAAATCCAAAACCCCAGCAATTATATTAAAAGATTGTCAGGTTCAGCAATAGTTATAGAATGCCAATGAAAATAGCGATTTACTCCTAGTCTGGCATAAAATTTAAAAGAAAGACAACTAATATTTTGATTGGGGGACCTACAGCAGATGGTGCCTGAGTGACGGGGCACTTCATGTGGCTCATCTATAGTGTGACTCCTCCTGTCCCCAAATTCTGTGGAACCTGCCAGGATCCTGGGGACGTTTGGCTTTCTATTCAAGATCGACACTTTCCACTCAATTACATACTTATAAGATTAATCTTTTTCTTCTATTCTTTATCCATATCCCTTTACTTAAATTCAGGAAGGGGTTTAAAGTGAGCCACCTTTGACTAGAAAACGTGTTTGAGATACTCTACTAAGTAAAGTTGCCTTGAAACACAGGAGAAAGGAACGCATGCGATGTAACCTGCCCGCGCAATCATTTCCTCATGAAGATGCTCCAAACAAACATCTTGCCAAGGTGTGTGGGAGAAGTCTGGAACCTGCAGGCAGGCACTCTGTACCACCATTCGACTGCTAAAATAAGAGGAGGGAGTTTGCTGATGCTGATCTAGATGGAATCAAGTTGCTGGACTTCAAATCGCAGATGTTTCTTGTTGGCTTTGAAACATATAAACAGTCACATGAACAGCTACTGCAAGCATTATCCAGACCATCAGAAAGCAAACAAGTTAAATTAAAAGCACATAAACACAGGGCTTTAAACAAAAACACTAATTGTCCAAATGGTTGAAATCCTGTGCCCTAGGATATAGCAATCCTTTTTTGCTTTCTGCTTGTCCAGCCTCTACTCCTCCTCAGAGACACAGTAGCCTGTGCATTAACATGTAAGCCAATCTGGAACAGTTCAAAGGCTTCAACTTGTCAGTAGAGATGTTTTCTTCATAGGCCAGGGGAAAATTCCCAACTTAGTTAATCCACCAATTTTAAATAATCTGATGCTCCATATCAGAAAGCCACATGACATGAACATGTGACAGGATGCCGGTGTGGATGTCTGTCTTAATAGGACCACTTACGCTCCACGTGAAAGCACAGTGCTCGGAAGGGGCTCCAGTGGACCTCGGCAAGAGATCACACCAAGAAGTATCGGCAGAACACGGCAAGACAGAATATCAGATTTCATACTCAGCAGACATCTACAGCAACTGATGCCTTGTAGTCAAAAGCTGTTAAATCACCTGTGAAGGGTTACTGGCAGCCTTGAATGTTTTCCTCATTGTTTATTTAGCTCCAAAAGCTCTTGGTCTTTGTGCTGATTGCCCTAACTGACAGCACAGGAAATCTGGACTTTGTAAACAGGTCCCCGGCTCTATTGAATTACAGGTCGCAGGTCTGTAATCAACCTGTAGGGCTGGACCTGCACAGGGAAATCCTTGCCTTGCAGAACAAAGGAGCTTAACACCACTGCAATAAACATCACAAAGGAGATGAAGTTGGAAAGGGAGAATGGGGACGCACATACACTCACCCCTGAAAAGATGATCTTAATGTGACAGAACAAGTACACCGCTTTAGTGATCAGGAAACAGTTAATGATTGCGGGATTATTCCTGACTGCAAAAGGGACACCTGACATTTGAGGTCAGCTAATCTGTTACGAGAAAAAGAGCTACTCTACTTCTATAAAAACCAGCCTGAAACATACAAAATTCAGTAGCAGCTGCCTTTGTAAAAACAACATAAACTGAAATTACTAGGACCAGGTTATATATTTATGTGGCAAATATTTTAAATGTAGTTGTTAATTAAAATACATAAATAAAAAGAGAAAGCTCCTACATTAGTGGAATGGGAGCCAATAATTGGCATAAAGAGAAACCTTTCTATCACCACTACCTAGTTCATCTTTGTTTGCGGACACTAAATATGATAACGTACAGTAGGAAAGGAAACCTTACCAAGGACTTCAAAATGCATTAGTATCAGGCACCATTTCTTATCTGAACATTACTTATTAAAACAGATAGCATATGTTATCACATTATCATGCCCCAAAGACCTCCTTTTGCAGGCTGAAATTAGAAAAACAAGGCTTCATTAGTATACTCATTGATGTTGATCATTTTAGGCTATTTTTGAATATTAAGATTTGATCTATAGAGAAATGTTGGTGTCTATTTTTTCCCTAGACCTATTACAGAAAGTGTGAATTATAATTTAATAAAATTATAAAAGTAAACAAAAAGTACTTTCAATGAATGTTTCCTTTATTCCTATTTTTTATTCCAAAAGCTCAAATAGAAGTAGAGCTTCTATTAAAGAATGTATGTTTTTATGAATGACCTTCAATCATCGGTAAATATAATTATCACTGACAAATTCTTTTCAGAGCTACTTGGCTACAAGATGCATCTTCCATAAGATAACATATGCTTAGATAACTCTAAATCAAACAATTCAAATATACATACTATAGATATTTAAATGCTAACCACAACATATGAACTACTGCACAGTTCTCACAGAGCAAAGAGCTACCACACAGGCCAATGCTGTGCTATAATCAGACTCACGTGGGTAATATATCGCCATAATTCTGCTTCAATTAAAAGCATATTTCAGCAGAAGCCCAGGATGTCGGCTCTATGCATTTTAATAACGCCAGCCTACAACTCTGCTTGTGCTAAATGTATATTACTCAAATGGATTCAGAGTTATGCTTTACATAAATAAAGACTGAACATATTAAGACAAAATCCTACATAGCCCAAGTATGCATTAATGGGTACAGTCCCAGAATCTACTGGCAGTTCTACACATTGTGCATAAAAACCAGTAAATCGATATCATCTAAGATTTTACTAATATTTCCACTTGAAAGTATTTTTCATTCCTGTCCTCCCAAAGACAGAGCAAAGCAGAAGCTGAGGAGAAGACAGACTCCTCAAGAGCTCTAAATTTCACTATGTACGGTATATACAGAGGAGATACCTTGGGAATTATTAAGGTCATAATGCTTTATACTTAAAGTGATAATATAAGCAATGTACAACTTTTATTGCATAAAGAACTGTGACATTCCTAAATTAGTGTCTCCTCACACCCCACCCCCAACTTCCATGTAGTGTATTAGAACATTTTTAGAATAAAAGAAATAATCTACTTCATCATTGGTAGTTTTCACTATGGAGGTTGTAGTGAATGTTACTGAAAGGCATAAATATAGCTTCTGTAAATTCTAACACCTCAAAGTGAGACAGTTTCATATTTAGCATGATTAACATAATCAGGTAAAGATGCCTAGGGTAATCTGATACTTGGGAAAAAAGCGAGATGTCATTAGAGCCATCTTCAAACGAATAGCAAATTAAACTATGACAATGCCATTATTTGAAAATCCTCTTGCTTTCATTTCTTTTAACTCTTTATTACTAAGATTTATATGGGTATTAATATTTTTCAAAACTAAAGGTTGAAACCTTGATGCTTACAACAAGATGTGATTAAAGAACCGTGTGGCAAAGCTTTAAGTGGCAGAAAATCGGAGGGCAGAATAACTGTGAAGTCAGCTGTTTGAGGCCAGTCGTCTGCTTCACAGGACACAGAGGATTCAAGGCGTGGAGGTATAATTCCCCCTTACATTTGCACAGTTAAAGTTTACAAGTCCTTTCATAATAGCTATCAGAATATACATCTGAACACTTACATATACTATGATAAGTTAATTCAACTGCCATATGTTACGGGTTGAATCATGCCCCTCAAAAATTAGTATGTTGAAGTCCTAGCCCCCGGCACCTCAGAAAATGACCTTATTTGGGAATAGAGTCATTGTAGATACAATTAGCTAAGATAAAGTCATACCAGAGTGTGGCAGTCCCCTAATTCAGCATGACTGGTGTCTTTATAAAAGGGGAATTTGGACAGAGACAGATACACAGGAAAAAGGTCACGTTGAGACTGAAGTTTTACTGCCGCAATCCAAGGGACTACCAGAAGCAGAGAGGCCTGGAACAGTTCCATTTCTAGTGACTTCCAAGGAAGCATAGCCCTACCAACACCTGGATCTTGGACTTCTGGCCTCTAGAACTGTGAGACAATATATTTCTGTTGTTTTAGCCCCTTAGTTTGTACCACTTTGTTACGGTGGCCCTAGCAAACCAATACACTGTATGTGTTTCAGTTATTACTATTACTTTTATAATATTAGCAATATCCAATAAATATTATGAAACTGGAGATGTGCAAAGGGATACTCTGTCACTGATGTTTGTCTCCATGGTGTGTCCTTCAGCCGCCTCTGACAGCCCTGCTTTTATGGAACCACGTGTCAGCCTCGTATCAGCAGCCAACGTGCACAGAGATCAGTCAAACTTCAGAAAACCCGCTGCTAGTTACTCAAACACTGCTATTTAGCATGTATATGTCGCGCAGTCTCTCATGAGTTCCCTAAATTATGTTTGATGGCTGAAGCAAAATCACAGCATTGTCTAATGTGGTTCTCAATGCATATAGTTATTACATATGATTATTTTACAAATGAGAGACGGTAAAGCATAGTAAACGGAAGTAAAGTTTTTACAGTTCACTCAAACTGGTAAAATGCTGACACCAATAGACTGTGATAAGTCATGTATACATAATGTTTATATATATATATACACACAGACACATATCTATATAAAACCCTAGAATAATCACTGCAAAAGCTTTAAGAAATGATATACTCAAAAATAAAAACTGAATTCTAAAAATGTTCAAGTAAACTATAAGAAGCCAGGAAAAAGAAAACTGAGAAATTAAAAACAGAGAGAATAAACAGAAACAAAAGATAAAACGGCAGACTTAAGCCCTACCATAGCCATAACTACATTAAATGTAAGCGGTCAAACATACCAACTATTAATAAAAGACAGAGATTATTAGCAAAGAGGATTTAAAAGAAATACGGCCCAATTATACACTTCATATAAGAGGTTCATTTTAAATATAATGATATTTGTAGGTTGAAAGTAAAAGGATAAGAAAATGTATATCATACACACATTAATTTTCAAAACACAGGACTGGCTACATTATCATCAAATAAAGCAGACTTCAATGCAAACGAAATCACTAGGGACAGAAATGATATTACATAAAAATAAAGGATCAATCCACTGAGAAGATACGTCAGTTTTAAATGTGGATGCGCCAAGCAACAGAGTTGTAAAATAAGTGAACCAGAGAGAGATCAGGAACGCGCTCAGGCTGTGGCAACTGGCCAGATCGAGAAGCTGCGAGCAGACGAGACGCGCCCGGGTAAAGGAGGTGGCGAAAGAAACGAAGGACTGAAAGGTGGAGCCGAAGTCTCCGGCTCCAACATGTGGCGATGATGGCTGAAAGGAGATGGGACACTCGGGAGAAGGAGGAGCGGATTTAAGGGCAGGGGAGAAAGGGGAGCGTCTCCCGTAGCGACACGCGCTCTCGCGCGCTTCCTGCCCGGGGAGGCCGGGGCGCCGGCTGGGTATGTTGGCTCCGGGCGCAGACGTCGGCACAGTAGCGGCACCAGAGCGAGGAGAAGTGGAGCAGAGGGGGAAGCAGTAATCACGACGGTGAGAAGGGGGGGAAGGAAGAGAGGCGAGGGAACAGGGCCAAGGAGAGCTAAAAAGGAAGGACGTCAGGGCAAACATGGTCTCTCACCCAAGTAAGTGAACGACATTCAATCAAAACCGTCAATAAAAAATGTCTGATTGAAGAATAAGTACATTCTCTTTATCCTGAGGTCCCACTACGGACAGGAGACCAGCCACGACGAGCAGCCTGGCCTGGGAAGGCTCTGCACAGGGGCACAGGTCAGGGGCTCCCGCAGCCTTCTGGCC
>RJWJ010023681.1:0-25568 GCA_004363605.1 Indri indri | reverse complement strand
TTGTAGGTTTTTCATAGATGGTCTTTACCAGGTTGAGGAAGTTCCCTTCTATCTCAAGTTTAGTAACAATTTTTATCATGAATGGTGTTAGATATTGGTATATGCTTTTTCTGTATCTATTGAGATGATCATGTGGTTTTTGGTGTATTACATTAGTTGATTTTTGGATGTTAAACCAATCATGCATTACTCAGATAATTCCTACTTTGTTATGGTGTATAATCTTTTGGGTGTATTGCTGGATTCAGTTAGCTAACATTTTGCTGAGGATTTTTACATCTATGTTCATGAGGGGTGTTGGTCTGTAGCGTCATTTCTTAAGATGCCTTTTTATGGCTTCAGCATCAGGGTGACACTGGCCTCATTAGAGAATGAGTTAGGAAGTGGTCCAATCGCCTCTATTTTCTGGAAAAATTTGTGCAGTAGTAGTATTGTTTCTTCTTTAAATATTTGATAAAATTTGATAGTGAAATCATTGGATCCAGGGTTTTTCTTTGTGTGAAGATTTTTAATTACTAATTCAATTTCTTGTTAAAGATCTGTTAAGATTTTTTATTTCTTCTTCAGTCAGTTTCAGTAGCTTGTGTCTTTCTAAGCATTTGTTCTTTTCATGTGAGTTATCAAGTTTGTTGGCATAAAGTTGTTCATCAAAGTCACATGCTTTAAGGAGTAAATCTGGGATTTAAACAGAAGGGGGTCTAATTCAAGTCCTCACCCATTGCTGTGATGCATACCACCTTCCATTCACTTATGAATCAGTATGCTATTCCAGAAACCAGGCATAAAATGGCAGGCATAAAGAGGCTAATTCAGTCCCTTCTCAGAAGGAATAGCAACAACATAACCCATCAATCAGGGACACAATCTTCAAAGTAAACTAGAACATGTACTTTACAAATGGATCCTCCTGGCTTTAAAACTCTTTGTAAATGTTCCCAGATGTGACTGCTTGACTGCTTGTGTTCAGAGGTCAAAAGCCCAAACATCATTAGGGTCCAGGCAACAAATGGATGCCATTGTAACAGGAGCAGACTGCAAACATAATGTGTGCCATAGTGAGCATCCTCTGTGATGGGGGCTTTACATAGAAGTAGACATTCTGTTTCTTAGTAATTTTGTTCCTTCCCATTAGTCTAACCGGAAAACCATATGTGTGAATAAACAGAAAAATATGAATTCCCGAATTTTATGGCTAAGACCTTAGAGGTCATCTAAGCTAATTCCCATCCATTCTTTACGGGTAAAGAAAACAGAAACCCTAAGAAAGCAGTAGCTGAGCTGAGGTCATAGGGGCAGTTGGTGGCAAGGCCTTCATGGAGATATAGTCAGGTTGGTTGGGGAGAAACATACAAAAGGAAAAATAGAAAAGCTAAGGAAGCTTGTCCAGGATGGCACAGTTATTTTCTTGGTATATCAGCATCTTTTAATTCCGGGATGGTTTAAAAATAAATATAGAACTGTTTTAGAATCTGAAATGTATTATAGTATTAATATTTTCAGGTGAAGGACTCTGTGTATGTTTGGTATTTTTGTACTTATAATGTTTAAGAGAATTTAGCTTAATGGAGTAAGAGGTCATCCTTGTGATTCTAATTTTAAATATGTAATTGATTTAGATTTGCAATGTTAAGTTCAAATCTTAATAGGTTTATTATAGAACTGAATACTGTAAAAGAACTAAAGGTTTATCATATTTCTGAGTTTCATATATTAGATTTATAAGAGTTATTTAAGTATTCAGGAAGGCTTTGTTAAGTCAGACAATTACAGTACTTAAAAGGAAATGGAATATATTAAATTTATAAAAGGAGTTTAACCAAGTTTGTAAATGGGACCAAACATTAATCAAAGTCCCCTTAAAAGTAACCGTAATAACTTACTGGGCTTATAAATAAAATAATAAGATTTGTAATCTAAACTTAATAGCTTAAAAAATACAAGGAGTTTTTAAATTCTAATTTTAATAAATCAAAGACTAATCTAAAAATCAAAGTTACTTCTGAATAATCTGTTCTGTGCACAAAAATGAACATTGAAGACTTTAAAAATCACTTTTAACAAGTCAGAGCAGAATGTCTCCTGGGTAAAATACGCTGTCATTCGACAGGCACATATGGAGTGCTGGGTGCCAAAGACTAGGAAGCTCACAGACCCCTTGTGGTGTACACACAGGAGTCCAAAACAGCCAACCTGTATAGATATGAGCCAAGCAACCAAAGGCATTGGGTTGCTTAGCATTCTCCATAACATAAAGCCAAGCTACTATGGCGTGTTACTATTTTGAAACAGTAGAACACAACAAATACAAGGGTCAAAGCTTGGCTTTTGAGTTACTGAAGTTTCTTGCGTTAGTTAGAAGATTTGTAAGAATTCAGGTAGTGGATGGCTTTCCTGTCCAACACCTGTCCCTCCTCCACCCCAGGCTAGATAAAAATTCGGCGGCCTTGGTGGGAAGGAAGAAGTGGGACAGAGGGGAAGGGAAAAAATCATAGATGCTGATGCATCTTGGGAAGGGGCCCTGAGCCCTGCCTCTCTGGACCAAATTCCTGGCGAAGGGGAGGACAGACCTCCCACAGATATTAGTAATTATGGGCGTTTGAAAAAGGGAGCTCTATCCCCTTGTCCCTAGGAAGCCCGCTAGGTAGCAAGATCCAGAGCGTCCCAGGCCCTGTGTGCTGAGGCGTGTCTGGACAGAGTGGTCGAAGGTAGCCTGGCCATGTGACTTGGGAATAGCAACGTGACCCCATAAGACCCTGAAGAGCATATAAGTAGAAGCCCCCGGGACTTGCGTGGGGCTGTGTTTGGCAACTTCCACGCCTGTCTCACTGTGCCCTGACAACAGCCCTCTAACGGAGGGAGTCTCAGGAGCTGTACTTTACAGAGGAAGAAACCAAGGCTCTGAAGTAAATAACATGCTCAAGGACACGTAGCTTGGCAGTATTGGAGCCAGAACTTGAATGCACTCTCCTAGCCTATACGCTGTATTGCTCCCCATTAAAAAATACATAATACCTCTCATCTTTCTTGCGAGATAGATGAGGAAGAGACCTGTCTTCATGCCTTGTAGCATGCGGAGAATGGCAGCGAGCCAAAGACAAGAACCCAAGCAGAGAAAAAGATAATTCAGGTCCTGACTCAGCATTGTTCTTGATGACAGTTAAGCTAATGGAAGCTACAAAACACAGCCAAGAAAATTCTCTTTTTTCTCCCTTTGCTGAATAGGATCTGGCTGTTTGGGGGTCATTTAAAGGCCCTGGCACGTAGGTGTCCTTACCAGTGAGCCCAAGCTGCGTCTCTGCACTCTGTAACACCCCATCCCTCGGTCTGCCCAGCTCTGCAGGGAGGGAGCTGCCAGAGGGGAGTGAGGGCTTTACCTTAAAAATGAAGGCAAACTTCAAAGTGTATTGTTAAGAGAAAAAAAATTACCAAATAGTACAAGCAGTGGGATCCAATTTTTGCTGTCTACGTGCATGTGAATGCATTGGTATAGAGAATGGCCTCTTTCTGGGCAGGACAAGGATGGATAATTCTGTTAGCATCGGGGCTGTTTAGCTAAGTGGCGGAGGTGCAAGATCCTAAGCCAAAGTGATCTGGGTTTGAATCCCTGCTCTGCCATTTACTGGCTATGGGACCTTTGGATAAAGTGCCCAGACCTCTCAGAGTCTCAAAGCTCTCATCTGTGACAGGAGGGTAATAGCAGCCCTCACCTCACAGGCTTGTTGTGAAGATAATGCCAAACAATCCCTGCACTGTGCAGGCATAATGCTTGGCACACGGTGGACACTCAGTCATCATACGTGGAGAAGAGCTCTGCCTTTCACCCAGGCCACATCCAGTTATCCGACTTCCTTCATCCTGCGAATACAGAATCCCAGAGCCGGCAAATGGCGAAGCTCAGTCTAGAACCCAGAGCTCCAACCGCCCCTCCAGTCTCTCTCCATCCCATCAGCACTGACAACTCAGATGGTAAAGACCTGCGAAAATGATTGCACTGTTACAGGAATCATGCCACAAGTGCAAATTCTAATGAGAAATATTTTATCAGATAGAGAAAAGGTATATGGAATTTAGGTACAGAGAGACAGAGACTTATCTCATCTCAATGTGAAAGTCTGTTTTTTATTTTGAGTCACGTGGATATTTGACCAGGAGGAACAGAACCCATGAGATCAATTTCAAGGCCCTTGCATAGACTCCCTTTGAACTCATGCCCTGGCACAGGGGTTGAGAAAAAACAAGACAGGACTGTGAAGATACATTCTTATAGAACTACACTCCTGAGCACTACGAAGTAGACCTTCTTTATTCTCCACTTGCTGTGTGACCTTGAGCAAGTTATCTAACTTCTCTGAGTCTTGGTCTCCCTACCTGAAGGATGAAGACAATCTCGAACTCACAGGGTTGACGTAAGAATTACTTATAATCAATGCATATAAGGAACCCTAGCACAAATTAAAATCAAACAAATGAGAATTCCCTCCTCGCTTAGAAAACTATATCCTAAAATTAACTGGTAATTTCTGCTTAAGGCTTATAAATTTTATTTCATGGTGATTTGCCTTAGAGAGGACAGTATATACACAAAACTAGGGGCCTGAAATGATCCAGGTTGGGGTTTCAATCCCGTCTCTGCCATTTACTACTTTGTAACCTTGGGCAAGTTGCCTCAGTTTCCTCACATGGAAACAGGAACTGATCATGGTAACTGACACACAGGGGTTAAAGATAAGGCCAGTAAAGTGCTTGGCAGGACCCCTAACATTCTAAAAATGTCGGCGATTTATTTTTATTTTGTTTCTATTTCTCTAAGAATTATTCATATAATTGCCTCATACCTTTCCTTCAATTTATGCCTGAAATCATAGCCACAAATTTTGCATTTCACAGCATGGTGCATTTCCACTCCAACACTTTAATCCATATAAAACATGGACAAAAAAATATGACAGTGTTTATTTAGATAAACCCAAGAAACTGACATGAAAATAATAGAGCCAAACAGATTCTTCATTTTAAAAGCACCCTGACCCAATCTAAGACAGCTCAAAGGGTCCACCTGCAGACTGAAACGTAGAGATGACAACTATGTTTGGTAGAAAATTATTTTCCAGTCTGCTCAGAAAGAGTCTATGAAGCCTTAGCAGCCCAATTAAGTATGGGTGGGGAGGGAATTAATGTTTATTAAGCGTCTTCCATGTGTCAAAGGCTGTTCTTATATTCTCTTGCTAATAATCATACCACTATACTCAGGTGCACCACAATTAATACCAGGCACGGGGCGGGGGTGGGGGGTGTTCTATTGTGCTCTTTTTAAACATTTCCTTGAACCCTTAACGGGTACTGACTCATCTAGTCCTCTTGATGCTACTTTGAAGTAGAATTTATCATCATTTATTAAAAATGGAACTGAGGCACAGAGAAGTTGAGTAAATTTGCCCTACGTCACACAGTTAATAAGTAGTAGAGATAAAATTTAAACCCTGGTGCTAACTTACACTGTCTTAAAAAAATAAAATACATTACACTGTCTCATCTGTGGTGAGCTGATCCTGGTACACAGCTGCAACACCAGCGTGAATCAGCAGTGGGTCAGCCACACTGTGACAATATCATATTTTAGATTGCTACAGTGATTATCATTAATTTTGAACAGTTTTTCTTTTTGGTGGGGGGATCTGGCTATTCTTAATTATTGTTATTATTATTATTATTACAGTAGTCCCTCCTTATTGGTGGTTTCAATTTCCATGGTTTCAGTTACTCATGGTCAACAGTAGTCTGAAAATATTACATGGAAAATTCCAGCAATAAACAATGAATAAGTTTTAAATTGCACACCATTCTGAGTAGCATGACAAAATCCGTGCCACTTGCTTTTGCCCGGGACACGAATCATCTCTCTTTGTCCAGTGTATCCACACTAAATATGCTACCTGCCCTGCCTGTTAGTCACTTAGTAGCCGTCTCAGTTATCAGATTGAAAAAATTAATGTGTACAGGGTTTGGTACTATTCTCAGTTTCAGGCACCCACCGGAGGACTTGGAACATAAGCCCTGGGGATAAGAGGGAACCACTGAATTATTATTGCTGTTTGGATGGGTAATACAGTCATGTGGTTCAAAATTCAAAAGGTACGAAAGGTACCCAACAAGTGCCCCCTATCCCTACTCATACCAGTCGGTACCTTGCTCCAGAGGCTGGCAGTGCTATTAGTTTCTTGGGTATCCAGCCAGAGATTTCTTATGCATATGCAAGAAGATAAACACACACACACACACACACACACACACACACACACACACTCAAGGTAACCTATTACTCACACCTATTGCTCTGTTCATAGTACCCAGTATCTGGAGACCATTCCATGTTAGTACGTAGAGAGCTTTCTCATTCCTTGCGAGAGCTGCCAAGTATTCCATCGTGTAATCTGTCCTCTACTGGACTTTTAGGTTGTTTCTAGTCTTTTACTGCTACAAACAATGCAGCAATGAACATCTCAGTCTGCAGATCATTTTTCATATTTGAGAGCAGATCTGATAACATCCTAGAGGTGGAATTGCTGAGTTAACCAGTATGTGCATTTGATAGATATTGCCTTCTTCTCCTCTGCAAAGAATATCCAGATTCTGAAATGTATAATCCCTGCCACTCTTATTTATGAATGTCTGGATCCATTTGATTAAAGTGTTCCTAAGATTCCAGCTGCTTAACTGCATGATCTGAGATGCTGACACTGATAAAAAGGGCAACTTTCCATCATAACTCATGATTTTCAACTTTTATTTTCACCAAAAGTGTATTTCCCAGTGATTGGCTATCAAATAAAGGTTCAAAATTTGAATGTACAACTTTCATGCTAATAAAGCACTGCTTTTATTTGCCTCATATGTTGGAGTGCTACCCAGGCACTACCCATGGTTATGCAAACAACAGTGGAAATGGCACTGCCTAGAGTTGTACACAACTACATATGGTGACTCTGGCTCTGCCTAAGATTTCATTTAGGAGAAGTGTGGGGGGAGGTGTGTCACGTAGGGTAAAACCCTTTTGAGACCCACCCTGAGTTAGATGCAGAAAGTTGCTTCCTAATTACTGCTCGATGCTAATGACAGTGGCTAACTCCTGATTCTCTCCAAGAGCTTATCCCAAGGACATCTTCACAGCCATCTCAGATGACCTAGCTGCAATGAAACTTTAACCTTGCACCAAAAAGAAGGCCAACTGGCAGTGGCATCTTGTCTTTGTTAAAGAACAGAATGCAAGAGGTGATCACTGAGCCACCCACTTCCTGACCCCTGGCTGTTGCATTATTATCCACAGGAAGTTAGATGGTGGCATGCGGGGCGTCTGTCTGGGAGATACAGAAGGCAAGCCCAGTGGAGCTGAGCTTCATTAGCTGTAGATAACCATTCACAAATGTGTGTCACTCACCCTGTGAGACGCGTTCGATTAGCTGTGCTTTGCTTCCCACTAAGCATCCTGCATCCTAAATTAGATCTGAGATTTGATATTCATGGGCCCGGTCCACTAAGGATGGATGTCCAGGGAGTGGGAAGGACCAGTTGCACTGCCAGTGGGACAGTTTGACAACTGGGGTGTTGGAAACGAGACGTTGCCAAGGCTGCCACGTTCCCTCCTTCCCTGTCTCTGGCATCTTATCTTCCCGGTCACAGAAGAGGGAGCACTAAGGAGGCCCTGGGAGGAGAAAGGGTGCGAAAGCGCTGGGGATGGAGAGGGACGGTGTCTAATCCCCAGCAGCCGCGAGAGCTCAGCTCCGGTGATAAAGGGATCTAGCAGTAATCCAACCTCTCAACAAAGAGATTTAATACCCCGAGGGGCGAGGGCCACTCAGCTGTGCAGGGTCATCAGCTGATTTAATCCAGCTGGGTTTTTTACAAATAGAGTAAGTGACTTTAAGCTCCTCTCTGCTTGGGTTTCCAGGACTGATACCATTTTAAGAGAGTGGATGAATGAGGTAATATACTTTCCGGTGTGATTATATGAGATTTTCATATCTTAAAGATAAAGTTTATTAAATAAACTAATTATGCCCAATTTGCTGCTAACCTAAACACAAGCATTTCTCTGAAGTCCCGAAGCCTTTCACACGCTTGTCATCTCCCTTGATTACTGTGTAGTGTGGTGACACCTAGTGGGGGAAAGAAAGATGGCAGCCAAGCAGGAGGCTGAAAAAGTTGTATTTTGGGTGATTCCACTTCTGTGAAGGTTATAGAAACTGCACCTTTGGGTGAGCAGGGCCACCAGTTCCAATTTAAAAGCTCCTTCATGTTTCCTCCAAAGCTGATAATAAGTGTAGACTTGTCTCATTTTAAACCCGTAGTGACCTGAATATGGCAGAGAGGTGAGAAGTTAATAAACCCTGTTCTGTCCGAAACACTCTCCCATAGCGATGACATTTGTTTTTAGGCCTGAGAGAAGCCTGAAGATGACCATTCCAAGTCTGAAATGACTATGTCGCTTAAAGCGAATAGCATCAGCGCTGGCGAGGGTGGTTTAAGAATGAGCAGACTAGAAAATAGCCTAGTCTGATACGAGGGAAGGTGAAAAGACTTCTCTGCCCCCCAAATGTCTTCTTTCTCACCTGTATCGATGCCCAGATTTTCACCATTTTGTAGCTCATTCTTCTGGAACTTGAAAACTTTCTGCAGCCCTCGTAAGTGCAAATGACCCTGACATGGGGAATACTTTAACGCTTGTCAACATTCTGAGGAAGGAAGGCGAATTAAAGCTGAGGCCAGCTGACTATTAGGGAATCTGGAAGGGGAATCTGCATACTGGATCAAACTAGATGGCCTCTAGAGTTTCTTGTATGGTTACAAGAACTACCTGAGATCTAGACCCTGATGAAAATGGAGCAAATGCAGTTTTGGGGAGAAGAATAGAGCCTGGGAGGGGAGAGGAGAACTGAGGTGGGAATGAAAGGTAGAAGAGATCCAAGACACCTTTGTTGCCCTCCAAACCGTTTTTACTAGAAACAGTTCTCCCGGCAAATGCGTGGTGCCTTTTCCAGCAACACTTCACCATCTCTCCAACACCAGCTGGTGGCCTATAACTCAATTCAATTCTGACACCATCTACCAGAGTTAGCATCAGATCCCCCAAGTTAAGGGCTCCATCCCACAATACTGCCCCCACTTCAGATGCCAGTCTAAAGTCCCAGGTTGTAACCAAAATGTTTGTACCCTCATAATATCCTGAAATAAAAAAATAAAATGTAATAAAGTCCCAGGTTGTCCCTGGTACTTCAGACTGACCAATTAATTATAAATCCAAGGGGTTTCTACAACCCCTTCCTCATGTCTGATAATTTGCAAAAACGACTCTCAGAACTTAGGAAAGTGCTTTACTGACTATTACCGATTTGTTATAAAGGATATCATAAAGGACACAAGTGAACAGCCAGATGAAAAGGCACACGAGGGTGAAGTTCAGAAGGTCCAGAGCACAGGGGCTTCTGTCTCATGGAGGTGGGGTGTACCACCCTCCACCAACCTGGAAGCTTTCCAAACCCCATTGTTTAGGGGTTTTGATGGAGGTTCCATTACACGTAATTGATTAAGTCCTTAGCCATTGGTGATTGAACTCAATCACCAGCTGCTCTCCCCTCCCTGGAAGTGGGGGCGCTGCTGAAAGTTCCAACCCTCTAATCACACCTTGGTCTTTCTGGGGACCAGCCTCCAACCTGAAGCTATCTAAGGGACCCCAGCCACCAGTCATCTCATTAGCAAGCAAAATACACTCTTATCACTCCAGAGATTTCAAGGATTTTAGGAACTGTGTGTGCCAGGAACCCAGGGACGAAGACCAAATGTTTGTTTATTATTGTATCACGCACCTTTATAGTCTTGCTCAGGTCCTGGCTTTAAGTACTCCAGAGTAATTTCTTTACAAAACCTCCCTTAGTACATTTTTCCAGGTTCAAACTACTCAACGGAGCCTTTTTTTAATAATTAAATGAGAAAAATCTGCCCCCTCCTACTTCAGGAGGCTGAAGAAAAAAGACCCCCTCCCCCGCCAAAAAAACTGCTGACAAGGATGCAAGAAAAGGAAACTCTTATACACTGTTGGTGGGAATGTAAATTAGAATAGCCATTATGGAAAACTGTATGGAAGTTTCTCAAAAAACTAAAAATAGAGCTATCATATAATCTAGCAATCTCACTACTGGGTATTTTTCCAAAACAAAGGAAATCGGCGTATGCCATGTTTATCGCAGCACTATTCAGAATAGCCAAGATTCGGCATCAACCTGAGTGTCTATCAAAGAATGAATGGATAAAGAAAATGTGGTGTTTATATACAATGGAATACTATTCAGCCACAAACATGGGTGGAACCATAGGCCATTATGTTAAATGAAATAAGCCAAGAACAGAAAGACAAATATTGCATGTTCTCATAATATGCAGGAGCTTAAAAAGTTGATCTCATGAAGGTACAGAGTAGAATGAGGGTTTACAGAGGCTGGGAAGGGTGCAGGGTGAGGGGGAGGAAGAGAGGTTGGTTAATGGGTACAAACACGCAGTTACATAGAAGGAATAAGTTCTAGTGTTCAATAGCGCAGTCGGTTGACTATAGTTAACAACAGTACATTGTCTATTTCAAAATAGCTAGAAGAGAAGATTTGAAATGTTACCAACACAAAGAAATGAGAAATTTTCGCAGTGATGGATATCTTAAATACACTAATTTGATCATTATACATTGTGCGCATATATTCAAAATATGACTTGTACCCCATAAATATGTGCAAATATGTATCAATAAAAAATTATTTTTAAAAGAAAATGGAAAGTCAATAAAAAATAGTTCTAGTTTTAAGAGACCCCAATCAATTGTTCCAAAAAGATTTGTGGAAAAAAGATTGCAGGTTAGTGCTTATCTACTTTCAGATTAGTACTTGGGAGAGAAAAATGGGTGGTCCAACTTGGCTCAGACGGTCGCCTCTGGAAAGGTTAACTAAAGTCAAGGGGCTGGGTTCATACAAGATAAATGACCACCACATCAACCCTGGAGAAAGGGAAGTAGCTTATCTGGGAGTAGGGGTGGGAGAACAAAGAATTTTCGTAGTTAAAATAAATAATTTAGGGAAACAGCTTACATTCTGACTAAAAGCATGTCTAGTCAAATTCCCTAATGCAGCAGAATGACCGTTGTATTTCTTTTTGCCACACTCCTTGGAAATCTCAGCAGAGAAAGTCAGGTATTTTAGGGCCAAATATTCTAAGTAACATATGGATCCTAGTCTTTCCTTATCACGTTGGTCTGAGATGGAGGTAAAAACCCATCTTAGGCCAAGGGCAGAGCAAGGCAGAGTTCTTGAGTTACATAAACTCAGACCGACCACCTCTTTATGTCTTTGATTCAAGCTGACACTTTTGCAGGCAAAAGGCTTTGTAGAGAGAATGAGTGATGTCTATTTCACCTGAGTGAAGGAGAAGGGGCTTTAATAAAAGAATACTTAATTGTTTCTGAAATTAGATATCCTGCCCAGCAAATCACTTGTCATTATGCCCCAAACATAAAAAGGCCTTGGTGAAATTTCTGTTATCCAGCACAGGGCCCCTGCACTGATCTGTGTCTATTTGTTTCTGTCAGCCAAAGGCATACTCATTGTTCAAAAATATCTGCTTCCTAGCTCCCCACCCCCAAGAATATTTCCTTGCCACCAATGTGGGGCTTAGCCCTCTAACTGACTTCAGTCACAGGGGTGATGGCAGACTTAAAGCAAGGAGGGACCTGAAATGTAATTACATGAGGATGCAGTGAGCTAGGGTCACACCACTGCACTCCGTCCAGCCTGGGAACCAGAGTGAGACCCTGTCCTACACAAACAAACAAAAACTTTCCCATAAAGAAAATTCCACACTCAGATGGTTTCATTTGTGAATTGTATGAAATATTTGAGTAAGAAATGATATGAATGCTACACAAATTTTAGAAAACTAGAGGAAGAGGAATAATTTTCCAGCTTGCTTTCTGGGGAACCCTAATTTAATGTGGAAATATTTGTCTCCTCTTCCCACATCTATTCACCAGTGTATTGGAGGCCCTAGCCAGTGCAATGAGGCAAGGAAAAATAAATTAAAAGGCATAGATAGAGTGAAAGGGAAAAAGCAAAATGGTCTCTATTTATAGATGACATACTTGTTTACAGAGTAATCCTATGGCTACAAAATGGCTATTAAGACCAAGTGAATTTAACAACATCAGAGCACACAAGGTTAATGTATAAAAATTAATTGTATTTTCATATATATAAGAGCAAACAATTGGAAAATAAAATTAAAAACAATTTCATTAGCAATACTAAAAAAAATATTCTTAGAGATAAATTTAACAAAAGACATGTAACACCTCGATACTGAAAACCATAAAACATTCTGAGAAAATTTAAAGGCAATCTAAATAAATGAAGACATATACCATGTTCATGGATTGGGTGACTCAATATTATTTGTATGTAAATTTTCCCCAAATCAATCTACAAATTCAAAGTAATTTCAATCATAATTTCACAGGCTTTTCTGGAAGAAATTGATAAGCTGATTCTAAAATTTATTTGGAAATGGAAAGGACCTAGATTATCCATAGAAATTTTGAAAAAAAAAACACAGAAGTTTAAAACAGATTTTAAAAATTAAATATTGATGGCTGGGTACAGTGGCTCATGCCTGTAATCCCAGCACTATGGGAGGCTTAGGCAGGAGGATCATTTGAGGCCAGGAGTTCACAACCAGCCTGGGAGACATAGTGAAACCCCATCTCTACACAAAATTTAAATAATTAGCTGGGCATGATGGTGCACACCTATAGTCCTAGCTACTGTGAGGCTGAGACAGGCAGATCACTTGAGCCCAAGAGTTCAAGGTTATACTGAGCTATGATGGATTGCATCACTGCACTCCAGCCAGGGTGACAGAGTGAGACACTGTCTCTAAAATTAAAAAAATTAAATATTAATGGATGAGTATGGAGATGTATTGATAGAGAGATAAAAGCAAGTATAATTATTAACAGTAGAAGCTAGGGGGTGGATAAAGGGGTGTTTTCTATAAATTCTTTCAATGTCTGTATATTTGAAAAATTTCATAATAAAATGTTGGGCAAAACTTACATGAGTCTTTATCAAAGGTCTTTTGATAGGAACAGTTTATATAACACAACACACAGCAAAACCTCCTAAAACTTCTCTATTCATCTATTTCCTAAAAGTTCCACACTTTGCTTATTATTATGACTATCCACTGTTCTTTTGTTCTAAATGAAAGGAAATGACCTACTTTTTCTTTAAAAAAGGGAAATTTCAAATGTAAATATCAAAGGCAGAGCTAAGTGCAAAGACACAGGCCTAAGTCAAGTAACAAATTACACTCCTTGCTTGAAAATCACAGGCTGTTTTGCACCCCAGATGATAATTCTATAGATATCTATTTAATCTAGATCTGTGATATATTTATATTAGTCTTGGTTCCAAGTGACTGCAAACTATTTCCAAAAATCGAATTTACCCTCAAAAGATGAGATCATTCCTCCATTAAGGAAATCTGAACTAATAACCCTAAGTAGGACATTCCTAAGGAAGAGTTTCAGATAAGTTGTACATAGTCAAGACAACTATTTTGAAAAGAACCATATCCAATTAGAGGTATACATTAAAAGAGCCTTCTAAATTAATGATGTTATTTCACATTCTAGCACAGAACAATAATGGATGTTCATAATGATAAACTTGTGTTAACAAGATTAAATTACAAGTAGCATACTGTTTACCACAAGGCATGATATGTAATTTTGAAAGATTTCCAATGGAAAGATCAAATTGAGACAGGGAAATGGCAGGCCCTGCTTGACAGGTAGTCCTAAGACCTGAACCAAGATCTCTGATAAAACAGGTGGTGGAAAAAACAGCCAAAACCAGTTAGAACCAAGGTGGCCAAGAAAAAAAAAAAAACGACCTTGGGTCATACTCACTGCTCATTATACACTGGTTGTAATATATTACCATACTAAAAGAAACTCCTGCCAGCATCATGACAGTTTACAAATGCCATGGCAACTCCTGCAAGTTACCCTGTATGGCTTAAAAGGGGAAGGGTCCCTCAGTACCAGGAACTCTCCACCCCTTTCCCAGAAATCTTATGAATAATCCTCCCTCCGCTTAACATAAAATTAAATAGACAGTATAATAAGACCCTGGAAACTCACAAAGTGCTACTTTCTATTGTTCTGAGAGATGTGCAACCACCTTTCTTTTTTTTTTTTTTTCCTTACCTCAATAAATGTGATTTGCCTTACTCTGTTGGCTTGCTCCTAAAATTCTTTCCTGTGCAAAGCTGAGAACCCACTTGGCCTTCAGGCCAGACCCTGGTTTTGGGGTCTATTTTCCTATATCAAAATCTTTAAAAGCTCTTAAATGTCAATTATCTGAAGAATTTACCATGTGGGAGATAGCTCTGTCTATTTCGATACATTATATATTACCAAATTCACTTCTAGAAATATCTTGACATTTTGTTTCTTCTAGCCTGGGATATGATCTTCAAGCCAAGATTCTAAAACATCGGCTATCTCTGCCGGTTTATTGGGAGACAGCAAAACATGACCATCAGAGATTTATTTTCTAGTGGCAACAAGATGATTAAATGAGAATAGGTCAATTCTGTTTATTTCTGTTTGAACAGTCCCTTGTTTTGTTAGGTTTCAGTGTGAAAATGTCGGTTCTTGGCATGCTCATGGTCGAAGACAGACGAGACACACCAAAGTTAAGCAAGCATGAAAATAAGGTTTATTGAGGAGAAAAAGATAGGATATTATAGGATTATAATACATAATATATCCTATAATATAATTATAGGATAAGAGCAAGATGTAGGTTTACAGAGCATGGAACATACGCCACAGATGATGATGGGACCAATTGTCGCAGCAAAGGGAAAGTAGGAGGAAGGGCACACAAAAAAGGGGGGCGGGGGTTGGCTATGGTCCGCGTCTTGTTTTATAGTGCCCGGATAGGGACCTCCCTTGTGGTTCAGACGTCACCATGGCACCACTTTGACTGGATAGTCGGGAGTTGCGTGACCTGAGTCTTACTGTAATGCAGTTGTTCTAGGTTAAGTTCCAGACTCTATGATACCTATGCTGCTTGGTCGGTGGGCTAGAGAGTCCTCTGCATGCTTCTGCAGCTGGCGTGCCAAGTTCTGATTGGCCGCTTCCTGGGGTGTTCCCTCCTCCCCCAGGTATGGAGAAT
Organism: Indri indri; assembly: GCA_004363605.1. Lineage (NCBI taxonomy): Eukaryota > Metazoa > Chordata > Mammalia > Primates > Indriidae > Indri > Indri indri. The sequence goes on along the minus strand of RJWJ010023681.1, from coordinate 10,293 downwards.
TAGGGTGTGGCACGACCGAGATGGGGCAACAGCACTCACTTTTGTCCCTAGGAGACCTGGAATCCCTCACTGTCCACCTAACAATTTCGATAACAAATCCAATGAAAAAACAGTATTTTGAAGTGGTATTTTGTGAAGTTCAGTATTTACAATGCGTTCCTAAGAATAATGCATTTGTTGCAGCAGCTATAGAATGATACCCATGTGGTTAACTCTAACATTCACCCTTTTTTCCTCCTTAGGACTCTGGTGTGGACTCGAGGTGAAGACATTGTAGCACACTTAACACGGTACAATACATTAGATAAATGCTCCATAAGTGCAGCCTACTGTTTGTTTTTTTCTATAGATTATGGGAAGAGCGTTTTTAAAAGTGCCATGTGAGGGTCAGGAAGAAGAAGCCAAGAAAATTACGTTTTTGTTAGCATTTTGTTAGAACTTGGCATTTTCCAAAAAACATTTGGTATTAATTACCTAAGTATTTGGGGGTTTGTTTTCACTTTAGTTCAAGATTTACATTTTTATCTTCATTGATTTTAAGTTATATAGTTACAAATATTCTCCTTTTCAAAAATAATCAAACCGGCCGGTCGCGGTGGCTCACGCCTGTAATCCTACTCTCTGGGAGGCCGAGGCGGGCGGATTGTTTGAGCTCAGGAGTTCGAAACCAGCCTGAGCAAGAGCGAGACCCCGTCTCTACTAAAGATAGAAAGAAATTAATTGGACAACTAAAAATATATAGAAAAAATTAGCCGGGCATGGTGGCGCATGCCTGTAGTCCCAGTTACTTGGGAGGCTGAGGCAGGAGGATCGCTTGAGCCCAGGAGTTTGAGGTTGCTGTGAGCTAGAATGATGCCACGGCACTCACTCTAGCCCAGGCAACACAGTGAGACTCTGTCTCAAAAAAAAACAAAACAAAACAAACAAAAAAAAAACAATCAAACCAAGTTGAGGCACATAGGATAAAATGTGAAGGCTCTCCATCTGCCTCCTAGGCCAGCTCCATGTCCTCCTAAGAGATATCAGCCTGTATCTATCTTCCTATCTATCTTCCTACAGCCTACACATGAAACAGAATTTATATTCCTTATCCCTCAGCTGCAGAGAAGCCTCCATCAACATAAGATTTAGTTCCCTTAATCATTGCTTAGAAACTTCACATCTTCCCACAAGGAAAGTTCCCTCTGCAGCTTTGGTAATAATCTCAATACATTTGACAGAATTTGATGAGCCCACCCACCCCCATCCTCACAAATACACAGAATATCTTCAGGTTAATTTAGGAATGCAGGAGACTCAGATATACTACAAGATTTCAGAAGCCCAATTCCACCAGAGAACCTGGGAAGAGGAGACTTGAAAGCTCACTGCCACAGCCAACCGTGGAAGTCTTGCAATCAGTGGGAACTGGCTGATTTCTTCCAGGCCTGCTGTCTGTCTGCTTATTCTGCTCTGGGGAATATAGTAAAAGATGGGCCACAATTTCATAAAAGTATCATAGAGATATACCACAAGGCTGAGAGGATTCTCTTTCTTTGTTTATGCGAATTATCACACAGGCCATGCAACATAAAAAGATGCTTACAAAAGTAAATTATTCCATAGCAAATGTGCAAAGTGGATGATTAAAATTCATCAGGCTACAGGTGCTGCCATTCTACAGGTGGTTTTCTAGGCAGTCATTTTTTGAGTGCTGTCTGTCCTTGTAGCTTTTGATATTCTGGAAGGATTGATGACACCCATTTCCTTTCAAATGGGGCAGTTTTCAATCTAGCCACATTCAGCAACCTGCAAATCAGCCTGCAAAGCACTATGAGAAAATGACTTTCAGCTTCGGCTATGTTGCAGGTGGTTCTGTGGAGAATCACCAAGTCCAGATGCCCAGAAACTTTTGATGAGTCCTAAGTAGACTAACATCAAAAGTGAGCTTCCTTTTCAGCAAGATACATGAAAGGGAAAACCTAGCTGAAAGTATCACATCACAGGACTTGTTTTAAATGATGAGAAGAAATGAGGCAACTATAATATTTATTCCTCATTCTGTGGAATTAGAGCTCCACTAAGAAAAGATGCACGACACAGACATAGTCTGTAAATTCTCGGGAACTTTAAAAATGGCAAAATAAAAATCTTCACAAAGTAGTCACATTTCTATAGCTTTCTATAACTTTGTTAAAGAGTTGGTTAGCTTTTAAAAAATTGTACAAGTAATATATTAGCTTTATAGGGATGCTGTAACAAAGTACCACAAAATGGGTGGCTTAAACAACAGAAATTTATTGTCTCACAGTTCTGGACACTAGCAGTCAAAAGTCAAGGTATTGGCAGCTTTCTGAGGGCTGTGAGGGAAGAATCTGTTACAGGCCTCTCTTTGTTTGGTCTGTAGATGGCGGTCTCCTCCGTATGTCTCTTCATGTCATCTTCCCTTTATGCAAGTCTCTGTGTACAAATTTCCCCCTTCATCAGGACACCAACCATATTGGGGTAGGGCCCACCCTAAGGACCTCACACTAAGTTGATTACCTCTGTAAAGACCCTGTCTCCAAATATGGTCACATTCTGAGGTACTAGGGGTTAGGACTTCAACATATGAATGGAGGTGGGGGAAGTGGACACAATTCAACCCATAACGGGCAATTGAAAAACCACTGAAACTTTCTTTAGTGAAATAATACACTTCAAGATAAGACATTCCAAGTTTTCCTTTTACTCTTTTTCCTTTGGAGTCTATTTATAAACATAATTAGGTTCAGCAAAATCTGTTTTGAACTAGCTTATAGTACCTCACAGACAGTAGATGTACAATGAATGTGCTAATTTGGATTTATTCCATCAGAACCTTCACAACGAATCTGCTAAAACTGATTAGGTCCTATGGAATCCATCAAGTTCCAAATGACTACAAGACACTTCATGTCTCCAACTGTTTGGATATAACATGAATCACCTGAATGCACTGGCCTGTGAATCTTTATTTTGAGGAGCTTGAGTATGAAATATGGCCTAAAATATTTTACAAGGCTAATTAAATGAGACCATATGACAGATATATTTTGTTCTTTTAATCACCACTGAAAATGGATGGTGTCACCTAAACCATGAAACTTAGGGTCGATCTACCAAAGAAAATAAAAACCTGCAATAAAATTGATCAGAGAGGAGTTTCTGGCCATCAGTCATCAAAAAAGGAAAGGAGGGAAGAAAGGAGGAAGAGAGGACTAATTAATTTAGCCACAAAGATTTATGCAGGCCCAAAGACTTCCCAAATTTGATGAAATGCGTGAATGTAAACATCCAAGCTCAATAAACATTAAACAGGATGAACTCAAAAAGACCTATACCAAGACACATTATAATCAAACTGTCCAAAGCCAAAACAAAAGAGAATATTGAAAGCGGAAAGAGAGAAACAACTTGTCACCTACAAGGGATCTCCAATAAGAAGATTAACAGCAGACTCATCAGAAACTTTGGAGGCCAAAAGGCAGGGCTGAGATATTCAAATGCTAAAAGAAAAAGAAAAACAAAACCCCGTCAACCAAGAATCCTATATCTGGCAAAATTGTCCTTCAAAAGTGAGAGAGAAATCAAGATATTTCCACATAAACACAAGGCTATGGAGTTTGTTACCACTAGATCTGCCCTGCAAGAAATCCTAAAGGGAGTTCTGCAAGTTGAAATAAAAGGATAGTAACTCAAGGCCATATAAAGAAATAAAGATCTCAGTAAAAGTAAATACAAAAGCAAGTGTGAAGCTAATATTACTATAAATAACAATGGTGTGTAACACTACTTTCTGCTTTCCACATGATTTAAGAGACCAATATATTTTTTTTAAAAATTATTAGTCTAAAAGCTAGTATTATTGTAACTTTGGTTTTTAACTCCACATTTAGTTTTCTACTTAAGAGACTAATGCATTAAAAAATCATTAGCTTATGTTTTTGGATACACAGTGTGTAAAGATGTAATTTTGTGACATCAGCAATGGAAAGGGATGGGGACAGAGCCACTAAAGGAATAGAGTGTCTGTGTGTTATTAAAGTTAAGCTGATGTAAATTCAAATTAGAGTGTTATAACTTTAGGATGTGAAATGTAATCTCCATGATAAACACAAAGAAACTAGCTGAAGAATATACACAAAAGGAAATTAGAAAGGAATTTAAATGTTTCCCTACAAAAAATTAACTAAACACTAAAGAAGACAGTAATATAATAAATGGAGGACAAAAAAAAGCTATCAAGCATATAGGAAAAAATGGCAAAATAACAAAATAATTTTTGATAATTATCAACAATTACTTTAAATGTAAATGGATTAAACTCTCCAAACAAAAGACAGAGATTGGCAGAATAGATTTTTAAAAAATGGTCCAACTACTTGCTGCCTGCACTTTAGAGCCAAAGACACAAATAAGTTGGATGGAAAAGGATATTCCTTGTAAATAGTAATCAAAAGAAAGCAGGGGTGGCTATGCTAATATCAGACAAAATAGACTTTAAATTGAAAACATTTACAGAAGACAAAGGATATTATATATTAATAAAAGTTTCAATACAGCAAGAAGATATAATAATTACAAACTTTTGCACACCAAATAACAGACCATCAAAATATATGAAGCAAAAATTGGCAGAACTGAAAGGAAAAGTAGACAATTCTATAAGAATAGTTGGAGACTTCAATACTTCACTCTCAATAATGGATAAAACAACTAAATAGAAAATAAGTAGGGAAATAAAAGACTTGAACAACACAATAAATCAACTAGATCTAACAGACATACACAGAAAACTTTATCCAACAACAACAGACTACACATTCTTCTCAAGTGCACATAAAACATTTTCTGAATAGACCTTACGTTAGGCCACAAATTAAGTCTTGAGAAATTTTAAAAGATAGGTATCATACAAACTATCTTATTTGACCACAATGGGATGAAGTTAGAAATCAGTAATGGAAGAGAAACTGGAAAATTGACAAATTTGTGGAAATTAAATACCATGATAATGGGGGTTAGGATTTATATAAATTTGGGGGGATCACAAACATTCAGTCTATGGCACTACCTCAATATATTAATATAAAAGCTATACATGAAACCCCACAGCAAACATCATACTCAATGGTAAAAGATTGAAAGCTTTTCCTTTAAGATCAAGAATAAGGCAAGATGCTCACTTTTGCCACTTCTATGTAATGTACTGTAGTACTGGAAATCCTAGCCAAAGCAATTGGTGGGGGGAAGGCATCCAATTTGGAAAGGAAGAAGTAAAATTATCTCTGTTTGCAGATGACGTGAACTTACACGTAGAAATTCCTAAACATTTCACCAAAAAAACCCTGTTAGAATTAATAAATAAAGCAAAAGTAGCAAGACACAAAGTCAACACAAAAATCAGTTATATTTGTATACACTAACAATGAACAATCTGAAAAGGAAATTAAGAAAACAACTCCATTTATAATGGCATTAAAAAGGATAAAATACTTAGGAATTAACTTAACCAAGGAGGTGAAATTTTGTACAATGAAAACTACAAAACATCGCTGAAAGAAATTAAAGAAGACATAAGAAATGGAAAGATATCCCATGCTCATAGATTGGAATATTTCAAATTCTTAAGGTGCCAATACTAGCCAAAGCAATCTACAAATTCAATGCAATCCCTATATAAATACCAATTTTTTGCAGAAATATAAAAATCCATCCTAAAATTCATATAGAATCTAAAGGGATCTCAACTAGCCAAAAACAATCTTGAAAAAAGAAGGAAAAGTTAGGGGATTTACATTTTCTTCTTTCAAAACTTACTTTAAAAATTGTGCACTTAAAAATGGTTAAGATGGTAAATTTTATGTTATATGTATTTTACCACAATATAAAGATTGGAGGAAAAAAGCTTACTTTAAATCTACAGTAATCAAAATAGTGTCTATAAAAGCAAACATATAGACAAATGGAATAGAATAAAAAGCCCAGAAATAAACCCTTACATATATGGTCAAATGATTTTCGACAAGGATGGCAAGACCATTTAATGGGAAAGGACTGCCTTTTCAACAAATGGTGCAGGGAAAACTGGATCTCCACATGCAAAAGAATGAAGTTGGACCCTTACCTAACACCATATACTCAAAATAGATCAAGGACCTAAACATAAAATCTAAAACTATAAAACTCTTAGAAGAAAACATAGGGGAAAATCTCCATGGAATTGGATTTGGCAATGATTTCTTGGATATGATACAAAAGCAGAGACAACCAAAGAAAAAATAGATAAATTGGACTTCATGAAAATTTAGAAGTATTGTGCATTAAAGGATACTATCAACAAAGTGAGAAGACATACTACAGAATCAAAAAAAATATTTGTAAATTATATATTTGATAAGGCATTTATATCCAGAATATATAGAGAATTCCTAGAGCTCAACAAGACCAAAACAAACAGATTAAAAAATGGCAGGTTGGGCATGATGACTCATGCCTATAATCCTAGCACTTTGGGAAGCTGAGGTGGGAGGATCACCTGAAGCTAGGAGTTTGAGACCAGTCCAGACAACATAGTAAGACCCCATCTCTACAAAAAAATTTTAAAATTAGCCAGGCATGGTGGCACATGCCTGTGGTCCTAGCTACTTGGGAGGCTGAGGTAGGAGGATCATTTGAGCCCAAGAGTTCAAGGTTACAGTGATTGTGCCACTGCACGTCAGCCTGGGCAACAGACCAAGACCCCCATCTCTTAAAAAAAAAATAGACAATCTTCCACAAAAGATACATGACTGGCCAATAAACACATAAAAAGGTGGTCACTATCACTAATCATTAGGGAAATGCAAGTCAAAAGCAAAATGAGATACTACCTCACACCCATTTAGATGGCTACTATCAAAACTATTAAAAAGCAGAAAATAAACAAGTGACGGTAACAATTTGGAGAAATGTAAACTTCTGTGCATTGTTGGTGGGAATGTAAGACAGTATAGTCACTGTGGAAAACAGTATGGCAGTTCCTCAAAAGATTAAAGATAGAATTACAATATGATCCAGCAATTTCATTTATTAGTATATACAGTGTTGCTCCCTCATCCATGGAGGATACATTCCAAGACCACGAGTGGATGCCTAAAACCACAGATAGTACTGAACCCTGTATGTACTATGTTTTTTCCTATACATGCATACCTGTGATAAAGTTTAATGTATAAATTAGGGAGGGTAGGAGATTAACAATGACAATATAATAGAACAAATATAACAATATATTGTAATAAAAGTTATGTGAATGTGGTCTCTCATTTCTCTCAAAATATCTTATTGTGCTGTACCATGGGTAACTGAAACCATGGAAAGAAAACCACAGATAAGGGAGGACTACTGTACCCAAAAAATTGGAAGCAGGATCTTAAAGAAATATTTGTACTCCTCTGTTCATAGCAGCATTATTCACAATAACTAAAATTGGAAGCAACCCAAGTGTCCATCAACAGATGAATGGATAAGCAAAATGTGGTATATACATATAATAGAAATATATCTATCCAGGAGAATGTTCCGTGTGTGCTTGAAAAGATATATAACCTGCTGCTTTGGGTTGATATATTCTAGAGGTGTTTGTTAGGTCTAGTGGGTTTAGTGTTGTGATATTAGTATAGCTGCTCCAGCTTTCTTTTGGTTATTTTTGCATGGTATATACTTTTCTATCCTTTTACTTCAACTTATTTGTGTATTTAAATTTAAATATGTCTTTTGTAGGTAGCATATAGTTGAATTGTGTTTTTTAATCTTCTGCCAATCTCTGCCTTTAATTAAAGTGTTTAATCAATTTATATTTAATGTAATTACTAATAAGGCAGAACTTATTTCTATCATTCTGCTACTTGTTTTCTGTCTTATGCCTGTTTGTTTTTTATTCCTCCATTACTTACTTCTTTTGTGTTAAATAGATACTTTTTAGTGTATCATTTTAATTCCCGTATTGCTTCTTTTACCGTGTTTTTTTGAGTTATTTTCTTAGTGGTAGCCCTGGGGATTACAATTAACATTTTAACTTTTAACAGTCTAGTGTGAATTAATACCAAATTAATTTTGATACTACAGAAAAACTTTGCTCCTACATGGTTCTATTCCCTCTCCTCCCTTGTGCTGTCATTGTCATATACATTATATGTTTTTACATTGCTTGCCTGTCAATGCAGATTTTATGATTATTGCTTAAGGCAGTTGTCTTTTAAATCAGATAAGAGGGAAAAAAGAGACACAAACAAAATATACTAATACTGTCTTTTACATGTATCTGTATAGTTATTTTTAGTGAGTGTAGAGGGGTGAATGGTAGCCTCCCCCAAATATATTAATATATCATGTCCTAATCCTCAGAAATTATGAATGTTACCTTATTTGGAAAAAGAAGGTCTTTGAAGATGTAATAAAATTAAGGATTTGAGACGAGATCATCCTGGATTATCCAAAGGGGTCCTAAATTCTATGCCAATTGTCTTATAAGAGACACCCAGAGGAGAGGACAGACACAGAGGAAAGAGTGATGTGAAGACAGAGGCAGAGATTGGATGGATGCAGCTACAAACCCAGGAATTCTGAGAAGCCATAAGGAATCAAATGTTAATCTCATCTAGGATTCTTTGCATGTGATGAGTCACTTCTATCTTGCTGCTTTCAAGATTCTCTCTTTGTCTTTGTCTTTTAACACAGAGTTTTGTTATCGCATGTCTATGCATGGATCTCTTTGGTTTTTTTTTACTTAGAGTTATTTCAGGTCTTGGATGCATAGATTAATGCTTTTTATCAAATTTGAAAAGGTTTCAGCCATTATTTCTTCAATTATTCTTTTTGCCTCTTTCTCTCCTCTCCTTCTGGGACTCCCATTATGCATATTTGGTATGCTTGATGGTGGGGGGCCACAGGTTTCAGAAAATTGTTCACTTTTCTTCATTCTTTTTTCTTTCTATTCCTCAGATTGGATAATCTCAGTTAATCTATCTTCAAGTTCAATGATTCTTTCTTCTGCTTGTTCAAGTTTGCTGTTGAGGCACTCTAGTGAATTTTCATTTCAGTTTCTGTACTTTCCAGCTACAGAATTTTTCTTTGGTTCTCTCTTTTTTTAAAAAAAAAAATTCTATCTCCTTATTGATATTTCTGTTTGTCAAGATATCATACTCATACTTTCTTTTCGTCCTTCTGACTTTCTTTTTTTTTTCTTGAGACAGAGTCTCACTCTGTTGCCCAGGCTAGAGTGCCGTGGCAGCCTAGCTCATAGCAACCTCAAACTTCTGAGCTCAAGCGATCCTCCTGCCTCAACCTCCTGAATAGCTGGGACTACAGGCATGCACCACCACGCCTGGCTAATTTTTTCTGTTTTTAGTAGAGACGGGGTCTTGGGGTCTCCCTCTTGCTCAGGATGGTCTTGAACTCCTGACCTCAAGCCGTCCTCCTGCCTCGGCCTCCCAAAGTGCTAGGATTACAGGCACGAGCCACCGTACCTGGCCTAGACATTGTTTCCTTTAGTTCTTTGAACATATTTAAAATAGCTAATTTAAAATTTTTATCCAGTAAGTCCAATGTCTAGGCTTCCTCAGGGACAGTTTCTGTTGGTTTTTTTCCTTTTCCTGTCTATGGGCCATATATTCTTGTTTCTTTACATAGCTCATAACTTTTTGTTGAAAAACGTATAGTTAAAATAATGTGATGTGGCAATTCTGGAAATCAGATTCTTTTTCCTCCAATTTATTGTCGTTATTTGTTTAGTTACGTTCTTGAACTAATTCTGTAAAGGTTATATTCTTTGTCATATATAGTTACTGAAGTCTCTGCTCAGTTAGCTTAGTGGCCAGCTAATCACTGGACAGAGATTTATTTAGAGGTCTGGAACCAGTAAGTCTCCCAGCCTTTGCTAAAGGGTTCTGAAAACACTGGGGTATGCCTTCAATGTTCAGTCAGGCAATTGGCAATTCTACTTTACCCTTCACTTCCTGCTTGTGCAGAGTCTCAAAACCAGCCAGAGGTGAGAGCTCAGGGCCTTCTCAGGTTTTCCCTGAGCATGCACACAGCCCCATTCATGCAGGTGGTCTTCTAGATTCCCGAGAATATGTCAGAGTTTTTCAAAGCCCCTGTGGACATCTCATTGCCCAGCTTTCCTTTTAAGCTTTTTGTTAGCCTGTTCTTTACCCCAACTGGTATTCACTTCCTCAAGCAGTTACAAAGTCAATCAATTGTTTTAATTGTTTTCATCAAATGCCCCTGTGAAAAGTCTTTTTCTACATTTGC
>RJWJ010023680.1:0-25559 GCA_004363605.1 Indri indri | reverse complement strand
GTGACAGTGTAAAGTACTCTGAAAAATCGCTGACTCCCACTGTTTTATCTCGCTCACACTGGAGGTATTCCTGCAAATGAAAGTACTTGGTAAGGCCAAGGATTTCCTTCAATAGGGCTATGGCTATTAAGGAATTGAAAAATGGGGGTGTCATTAGGCAGAGACTTAAAGGGGTGAGAAATCAGTCCAATCACTGTGTGTCGTATTACCAGGATATACAGAGATTACTCTAATCCTCAGCACGTCAATTAACAACCAACCTGTCTTTTTATGTTTTTTTTTTTTTTCATGGAAGCAATATTCACAGTTGATATCTGAATTCTTAGGCAGTAAAAAGCTTGCCATAAAACAGGAGATGTTAGGGGCTTCTTATGGAATAATGGAAAAATGGAAATTAGTGTCAAAATGATGTCATGGCTTCAAAACATTGTTGGTACAAGTGCCTGACAGGCATCCTTGACACAATCTATAATGACATAGTAAGAAAGCAAAAATAATGTGACAACGACTCTCTATAGGACTTACGAAGAATGACTGGGTGGGTGCTGTACTCCATATGCCGATCCAAAGTCGAAGATGCATTTCCGCTCTGAGACATCAATATTTATGAGGTTTATTGATTATCTTGTCATGTTTAAAATATGTGCTTAACGGTATATTTAAGGGTCAATTGGAGTCGCAGGGGCACATATGAGAGAGCAGCATCATCTACAAGCAGGACAGGAGAGACATTGTGACACTTGGTCAGTTCTTACTAGCTCAAGCAAAATGTCTCTTTCTCTCTCTCTGAGAAAATAAATCAGTACCGACTTAAAATAATTTTTGGAAAGAAAATAGCAGGTCAAGAAGATTTTACAGGTAATGTTAACTAAAAATATTCAAAAAACTAACAAACAAAAACATCGTCAGTCTTATATAAACTCTTCCAATGACTCTCTTCTTTAAAAGTATAATTAGTGTATTATTTGGGAATACTCTGGCTTATTGCCAATTTATTCACTGTATGAACCATAAAATCCTATAATTTTAGAGCTGGAAGAAACTTTAGCAGTCATCTAGTATTACGCCTTAGAGATAAAGGGCTTACTCAATATCATAGAGCTAGTTAGTGGTAGAACTGGTGGCAGTACCTCTAACAACTAGAAAGAGGCATCTCCTTTACGGTAGATAAAATCAATAGGAACTGCACTTGGCTGCTAGTACTATGTTAAGTACCAAGAGATCTGGCAATAGACAGTTCTATTAACAGATTGGTGGTAGATAATCAATGCTGTTGAGGATCCGGGCCCCTACCAGCTCTCCCATAATTAGCATGTGGATGCAAAGATGGTCGCTGCACTTTTAGACATCGTATCTGTGTTCGACGAGGAAGTAAGGAAGAAGGGAAATGGGCTGAACTAAGAGATGTCCACTTATTGGCAGATCTCAGCCATATGACCATCTCTAGTTGCAAGAGAAAATTTTTAACTTTTATAGCTTCAGAATAGAGACAGCAAGACAGAGCAAATGGAAAATGGAGGTTGACCCAACCTATAACGTCTGCCATTCTGGCTGCTATGGACTGAACTGTGCCTGTCCCAAAATTCATGTGTCAAAGTGTTAAACCCCCATGGGACTGTATTGGAGATAAGCCCTTTAAGGAGGTGAGTAAGGTTAAACGAGGTCACAAGGGTAGAGCCCTGATATGACGGAACTAGTGTCCATAGGAAGAGACACCTGAGTGCCTGCTCTCTGTCTCTCTGTCTCTGTCTCTGTCTCTCTTTCTTGGCCATGTGAGGACACATAGAGAAGGTATATATCTGCAACCCAGGAAAAGAGACCTCGCCAGAAACCAAAGCCTGTTGGAACCCTTATCTTGGACTTCCCAGCCTCCAAAACTGAGGAATTTCTGTTCTTCAAGCAACTGAGTCTGTGATATTTACTCGTGGCAGGTGGAGCTGACTAATACACCAGCATACACAGAGAAGGGGATTCACTCATTTATTCAGAAAGAATTTAGCAAATACCTACAAAGTTGTAATCACTGAGAATACACGCACAGGACTGAAAGGAACATGACACAGGCCTGTCTACTTGGCAGGTAGCAAGACACATACTCAACAACAGCAATAATGTGATAATTGCCCTCATAGGTAATTTTAGATTGTTATTGGAATACAAAGGACAGTAAACAGAAGCTTCATGGAGCAGCTTAGCAGCATGGCTTCAAGGAGGGTTTCCAAGGGTGACCTCTGAACAACAGGCTAGTTATCCAACCCTTCTGAGCTTCAACTGTGAAAATGGGGATAATAATCAAATCAACTGCATGTATCTGTTGTGTCAATTTAATGAAATAAACCATGTAAATGAGCTAATGAGATATACCACAATGCCTGACATTTTTGTAAGCATTAAAATAAATTATAATCGCATCAACTAAATCAGAGGTCAGCAGGCTTTTTCTGTAAAGGGCCTCATAATAAATAGCATAGGTTTTGTAGGTCATATCGTCTCTGTCGCAACTAATCAACTCTTCCATTGCAGTGTGAAATCAGCCATAGACAATATATAAAGGAATTAGCATGCTGTGTTCCAACAAAACTTTATTTACAAAAAACAAGATAGGCCAGATCTGAAGCATATTATCACAGATACATAACTGTTAATAATTTTTAGGCATTATTTGGAGAGACTTCTTTGTATTTGCCTTAGAAATGTGCCTTTGCTTTAAAGTTAGGAAAAGTGTGTAGTCGTATAAACATTTTTGTCATACACATGGACCACACCTGTGGACAATCGATCCTTCAAATGTTTTTGCTTCTAGATTTATGTCTCAGGACAAGCAAAGGCTTAGCAGCGAACTGCTATGTAAAGAGAGTCTGGCTTTTTTCTAGTTAAATTTTTATGTTTTTACTCATAAAATCAAACTTAGTCCCTGCCTCAAAGGCTCAAGAACTAGAAGAGTCAGGGTGAGACAGAAATTTTTTAATAAGTGTAATTTTCATTTAAGTTTATTTTTAACTGAATGCCAGGCACTGTATTAGGCCCTAGGAAAACCAAGGGTAAGATATAATCCCAGCCCTCAAGGAGCTTTCAGCCCTTTGTGGACTCAGAGGGTTGTAGTGATTGTTCTCCAGTAATACCGCAAATGTATTGTCTGCCTTCTGGAGACATTTTTAAACTTTTCTCAAGAGTACCTGGATCAAAGCAGTGACGATTTCACTATCCTCCTTGATGACAAAGGTTGAAGAAGGCTTTTAGTGGTGGGCTATAATTTCATCATAATTCAAATGTTGCCTGTTCAGTTTTCAATTTCATAACTCCATAGTCCCTTTCCTTCAATTAGCAAAATAAATCATTGGTGAGCCAGAGCTGACAACTGGAAATTTCCAACTTGTACCATCCATCTCTTTTTCCAGTGGGAACCTTGACATTCTATTCTCACAAGTTTTAAGGTTCTTTCCGTCAACATTTTTCCAAAGTTTCTTTTTTTTTCTTTTCTTTTTTTTGAAAGACTAAAGAATTGTGGACAGAGTGAAATTGTGGGGAGAGACCTTGAGATAGAATATTATTATCTCTGGAGACAAGTGGCCTAGGGATTCGCTTTGCTTTCTTTTGCATAGAAATAAAACACCAGCACTAAGCTCATGTTCACAAGCAGCCCAGATGCTCCGGCACTTTTTCCTTTTGATGTGTGTTTGTGTATGAAAGCTTCATTTTCTTTGTTCCAGTGACTGAGGGAGTTCAGCCCTTCCAGTAGGAAGCATCTACTTTCATTTCCTTTATTGAAATGGATATTTATTCCATAGAGAATTGTCCATATTTGTCTGTGGGTCCTCCTTTCTTTATTCACGTATCTCCTAGTTATATCCTTTTTTTCTCTTTTATTTTTTACCGGAAGTCCACATGGCATGCTTCCAATTGTGTTTATCCACTCTAGCTAATTGACAGTCACATAAGTGCAAGTAATGTGAGGTATTATTGTGAGAGATTTCTGTTTGCCTCTTTAATTAAGCAGTTGTTCACAGGTGCATACAGTTACAACAAAATTAATTGATAGCTTTATATCACACTTCTTGAGCCCACTGCTATTTGATGTTTTCAAACACAACTATTAGATTTGTCTTATCTTGTATATAGGGAGAATTTCTCATTTTCTTCCGACAAAGGTTAGGATGGGTTGCCCTAAATAGTAGAAAATCTATCAAAGCAGCAAAGATAATTTTACTAAGGAGGAAACAAAGTGAAATGTTTATTTATGGAACATTTTATCACCGCTGAGAAGTACAGTGAGAAGCTCTTTATGTTTCTGTATGCACTGCAAATTTCCTGAATGTCAAAAATCATTGCTACCCAAACCAAATAGCTTCCTGTGAAGGCTGTGTGTTTATCTTTCCACGATACCGAGGAGTTATACACACTTACAGCAGGCAACTGGCATTTCCTGGGATTAAGTTTTATTAGTAGTCATTTTTCACTTTTTTCTGCATTTTATCTGAGTTACAACAAGACACCTTTCCCTTCTCAGTTCCTAGTGGGTCTTTGCCCCAAGGAGAACAATAAACAGATGTGCGTCTTCTACTTGCTAAAAGGAGCAGGAGGTTGAAGACGGAAGGCAGCACATTCTCACTGTCCCTTATATGGGCAGCCTGGTAGAAGGATTGAAATGTAAACTCTGAGCGAAAATTCCTAAATTTGAGCCCTGCCCTATTATTTCTTACCTGTGTGTACTGGGCAAGATACTTAACTTCTCTGTTCCTCAATTTACTTATGAGTGAATGGGGATATCTAAGTCAATACTCATGGAAAAATGTGACAATTAAATGAGTTAACAAAGGAAAGTCTTAGAATGACAAATGCAGAATTAATTAGGGCTATTGTTAGTAGACTATGTGACTTAAACAGTTTATTTAAACTTTTTCAGTCTTAGTTTTTTCACTGTAACCTTTGGTTATTAATATTAGCTGATTCGTTAAATGTACAAAGTGTTCCAGGCATATTAATAATTTAATTGTTATTATCCTAAAGACTCCCCAATTTTTACACTCATCTACATAATCCATTTGCAAGAATATAGCACCAATCAAATAATATTGTTCATTTCTAGCTATGTATCTCATATTTTATTATTCCTGATCCCCATCTGCTTTCTTGCCTGTGCATTACCTCAGAACTGTAAAATAGCAGGTGGCAAAAACAGGTGAAACAAAAACTCACTACGAATGTGGAGTGGGTGGCTCTCCATCCGGAAAGGTTTAATAGCCCCAAAGGCCCTGTTTACTACCAAATTAGTTGTCCTACTGCCACTTAATAGAAATTTTAACACTTTTATGACAAAATCCAGAGAAGATCAAATTAAAATATATATTTAACCCTTACAAGAAATTAGCACATGAACTAGTGACACATTTGGATGGATTGCATTATCAGATTAACAGATAGCTTAGAGAAGAGCAGATGTTAAGGGAATATGATGTTAAATATGAAGGATCAGATTAGGGGCAGAGAGGCTTTGTTTATTATGCCTGTAGGGTGGTGGAGTGCTTAACTCTGACCACTGTGGCTAGGAGAGTGCCCAGTAGCAGATTCGATCTGGAGGACAGTTACGTGGTGTCTGCGTCCAGAAGTGAATATAGACAAAGATCAGCGTAAAATCATATTTGAGATGGGAGCACAAAAGATCATACTAAGACACTAAATCTGTCACCAGCTCTAAGAAATAAATTTAGGGCCTGGAATAGAAGATGAAATCTAAAAGGTCAGGAGTTAGACAAACTCAGGAGTGGAGTTAAAAGAAAGGAATGGCGCAAGAACAGGGCAAGAGGATATAGAATTTTGGCTGAAAACAAGTCAGGATGACGCACAGAGCTTCCTTTTATGGGTGCTGTTTGTGGGATGGGTCTGACTGAGGAAAAGGCAAAGGATGGATGCACATACAAGGGATATCATAAATATTTTACTTTTGTAAATTTTTCACTCAGCACAATTTGAATTTTC
Organism: Indri indri; assembly: GCA_004363605.1. Taxonomy (NCBI): domain Eukaryota; kingdom Metazoa; phylum Chordata; class Mammalia; order Primates; family Indriidae; genus Indri; species Indri indri. Next base: position 19,583 of record RJWJ010023680.1, on the reverse strand, counting down.
CTTCTTGAATTTGACTCTAGATTTGTGAATTCCTGGGAAGGAATGAGAGGTGTAAGGGAGTTGATGAAGATAACAGATACGCCACTACATCTGCAAGTATACACTAAGTAGGAAAGGAAATGCGGATATGCCAAATTTGATATTTTCCCACCTGGCCAGGACTCAAGGAGATGGCTACAGGGATCAGGTTCTGATACCACTTAGATTGGTACCACTTGGAACCAGAGACCAGTTAGTTCTATCCAGATCTTCTACCTTTATCATCTAAGGTATACCCAAATGTAGGATCCCCATCCCTTCCCACAAGCACTAACCATTTTTCCAACTACCATTTCCACTCTGATATGCTCTTCCTCACCTGTACTGACTGCCTACATTAATCCTTTCACTGTTACTTCTGGAAATCCCCTGTATCTTAAACAAAACACTTTTCGACCCTCTTTTACATGAAATTTGCCCATGCCATTGACTACTCTGTGTGATACAACCCTCTCGTTTTTCTTGTGTGGACTTCCAGGCATTCCGTGATGGTTTTCAAACAGAGACGGTCAACTCATTGTGCTACTTTCCACTCTACCTGCTGTTATCCTCTTAAGCAATTTCTGGATTCCTACATAATAAAACTAATGCCATAACCTCAGTTTTTCTTGACCTTTTAAAGACCTTCAACTACTCTCCTTGTCAATAACCCAATCCTATGATCACATTTCAGAATTTGACCACAGAGGAAATGGCTCCATTTCTGAAATCTTGAACTCTTTCTGTTTATTTCACATACAGTTATAAAAATATTTTGCTTAAAATTTATATGCTTAAATATTATCACATAACTACAACACATGGCATAGAATAGGATAAAAAAAGAGATGAGGAACTTGAATAAAAAAATAAATGAGAAGAAAATAAAATAAAACTGAAAGCACTGTTAGTATACAACAATGTATACCAAAAATTCTACCCACAAGTGGTGAGCTTTTCCTCAAAACAAAGAGGGAAGTTTGATCACAGTTCCTGTAAAGGAAAGACAATTCCTATAAGGTAAGCTATGTTACGTGATCTCCTTTATGTGCAATAAAAGTGAAAATGTCCTCAATCTCCCTAAAGTTAGCCCTGCTAATAATTGTTGTTTCTTATTACATTTTTTATTATGTCCCCGAATGATGGCAGTGCCATTCTCCTGAAAAAAATGCAGTTAAGAGCAATTATTATTATTCCCAAACAATATGTTGTAGATATGCAGCTGGCCTGACCCCAGAATAAAATTTAGAATAATCTGCGGATTGCATATCTTTCACAAATATTATTTGTTGAAATGAATCCTTTAGAAGATTTGGACACCAGAGAGTTGAAGGTTAATATTGTTTGAAATAAGAATAAAAGTCAATGTTGCAATTTTAAAGTGGATATATATAATTGACACTTGACTAACATGGGATGGGCTTAAAATATATTTTTGAAAACTAGCCATGCCACCTTTGCTTGGAAGTGGGCCAAAGGATTGACTGTGAGAAGGGTTGAGATTTTCTCAAAAAATATTTCTTCCTCTGCTTCAACAAACAGATGTATAGTCCAGATGAATTCCAAGGTGGTAGGTATCAATACCCACTCTATACCCCCTCCCATAGACATAAAATATCTTACAAAAAGTATCTATAAAACATATCTCATTTTAAACAATGTAGCTCCTGGTGAACCTTCAAGATAGATTAATTGGCAAAACGTATCCATAGATAACTGAATGATTTGACCTGTTCCATGGATGTATTGGATATAAGCCAATTACTGCTAGAGGACATCTGCCAAAACTTATGATTTGAGTTTCGAATACTTGATCTTATGCCACTATTTCTGACAATAATTAAAAGGCAGGATCGATTATGTGTTGAGGTCATTTCTAGTACATGACAATCAAACCATTTCATCAACTGAGAAAAGAAGACTTTTCTCCCCTATTTTCAACATCCGTCAGGGTGGCATATAGATGTCTCATCCAAAAACAACTTTAAGCCACTAAAATATAAAGAATAGGATCTAAAACACATTGTCGTATTTATTTCAATTAAAAACGTTTTTCTTATCTCTCAAGAGACTATGCCCATAAACATTGTCACTTGAGGGATATTAAGATGGAAATTCTATATGAACAACAATAAACAGTTCCTCTATCATAAGCTTTTGTGGTTTAATTTGTTCACTGACTTAAGGATCAAGGAAAGGTCCATAAAAACTTCAAACATTCTTAGGTCATCTCTACAGTTCAGGCTGCAAAAATTCTCAATGTTTACCACTGTACACCAATGGCACTGCCTTGCAATGCATCTGACACATATAAGGTGTTCAATCTTTCCTTGTTGAATAAACAAATGCACTCTGTGACAAATCATGGAATACAGACTCTGATGTTCATTTATTCTTGTATAGAATACTATCTTGAGAAACTTAAACTTGTAATTTATCAAAGAGAATATTGGACCAAAATTTAGAAAGAATTTAATGCAAGCCTTTTTTTTAATTTAAGAAAAAATTATGTATGCTAGTCCTTTAAAATATAGGTAAGATTATATTAACACATTAGGCTTACTTACATGCGCTGTTAGGCACAGAGTAAAAGCAAAGTATAAAATGTCAAGGATGAGTACCTATCAGTGAGTATGTATCTTAAATAATTCTAAAGTCAAAAAACCTCATCGAGAAACATTTTAGACGTGAGTTTTTAAATACAATGTCCTATATAGAGAGGGTGCTCAATAAAAAAATAATCTGAGTCTAAAAGATAAAGGAAACACATTTATATTATTAAGCCCAAAAAACTACAGATTTTATTTCTGAGAATTCAATAGATATTTAACTTCTTCGGCCACACTCTCTTGAATTGTAAGTAATGAAATCCCAGAATCTGTATCATTTCTCATCTAAATAACCAAATCTAGTTCCTCTAGCAAGAATTTGTTGAATTTAAGTTTTTGGGATAAAATCAGATCTTTTTTGCATAACTTAAATTTTGTTAATATTTTTATTGCTTTTTTATGAATTAGAGATTTGTTTTCACTTCCCTAAGCAAGCTTTTAACTGAGGAACTGCATTACACTGGAATCGTGCAAAGACCTTCTACGGGATACCCAGGTGCACACAGTTTTAAGGGAATCAATTTCCAGATCCTCAGCTTCCACCCGTACTCCCTCCTACAATTGATTTGCCTGAAAATAAGACCATAAATGAGATCGGATTCCCCTCTCCCATTTCCCCTTTCATCATGCCCTTCAGCTAGCGTCCCAACAGTAGGCATGTCTCAGTTGTCTGATTTTTTATTAAGGTGCATTGCTCATGTGCTTCCAGAAAGGAAATGGCTTTAATGACCACTATGGTAAAGCATTTGCAAAACACGTAAATTTCAATTCTTGGCTTTGAACAAAATCGAAGGATAATTTTGTGGAACTGAAAAATCATTTAAAGTATTGTTGATAGCCACTGTCTGATTTTTTTTTTTTCATATTTAAAAAAATTGAGTAATATTGTCAAGGCCAGCTTCAGAGATGTAAAACGTATGCAGTTGCACAGGGCCCTGTGCTCAGAAGGGCCCCATGTTTGATTTAGTGCTCTGCTGTTACTGTCTTAAAATTTTTAATAATTTTTAAATTTGTGTTTTGTAACTAAAGTCCAATGGGACAAGGGAGTATGTGAATGAACAGAGGGGTATGTGCGCAATATGGAAGTCCACCGTTCCTTGTCATCTTGTTTTTACACATTTCCTGCATTTCCATACAATGTTTACAGTACTCCATCAGCACCAAACTCTGGTGGACCCACAATGTGTGATCTTTCAGCAACACTCAAAGCAAGTACGAGGTAAGCGTGTTACATCTACAACTGGATAAATGAGAGTATTAACATCGCTGGAGACACTTTTCATGTGATTCAGAACTTTCTTCAAATGCAGAAAGAAGGATGAGTGACAATTCTAACAAACACAAATAACTACGAACCCTCTATCCTTTCTTACTGGTGTTATTTCTCTGTGTTGTTGGCCAACCACTTGTGCTAAAAGTGATGACTGAAAAAAAGAGAAAGAGAGGGCAATCCATAGTTCCTTTTCCTTTCAGTCTTTCCTCACTCATCATGAGCCAAAGGTAGAAAATGTATACATATCAAAACAAAAACAGTGCAACAAAAACAGTTGAGTTAGTTCTGTGCAGCTTTTTCACTACACCGGTAAGAACAAAATGCATATGTCTTCATGAGCTACAAAACACAAAATGTGTAATTATGGTGATCCAGCATACAAGTTAAATGCTTTCATATTTGTATTTAAAATGGTCATTGCACAATATAAGATGAATGTGAAATTCATGCAAATAATTTGAAACTTTAATTCATCTTTACTTAGAACAATACTAAATAGCAAATAAAAATAATAAGTCAAGAGAAAGACTGGAATAAACAAAAAGGCTTTATATTTTAATATTGATATCTTTAGCATAACTTTTTTCCTGCTTTCTGATCCAGGAGCCCACATTTTTGTTTTGCACTGGGCCTGACAAATTATTTAGCTGGTCCTGATCATTAGATATAATGATACAAAGATATAATGCATGTGTGGGTGTGTGTGTGTGTAGAGAGGCAATGATCTATATCTCCCTCTCATAGAAAGATATCTGTCTCTAGCTCTCTAGATAGAGAAAGAGAGATTTGAAGGCTAAATGGTCTCTCCCCTCTATGCACAGATGATCCGTCATAAAACTAAGAAACGGAATGTCTGATAATTATGAGATTATTTCACTAGGAATGTCATCTCATGACCTGTAGCTAAATTCCACCCACTTTGCTTCCTTCCTCCCTCTCCGATTCTCTTCCTGTCCTCCTGGCATCGTGGTGCTCCCTGGATGGCACACATCTTCACCCCATCAGCTCCACAGTATTCTGGGTGGCATCTCAGTGCTGAGTCCCTGAAGTGAAAGATGTGGAGACCCACAGGTCAAGGGACCCTGCATTTCCAACGGGGTTTCTGTGCACTTTGGGATCCCTTTCCCCCCACCCCGCCTTTTTTTTAAACGGACTTTTACTGTATCTGCCATCAAGTGGTAGGACGTGAAACTGCACCATGACATGAGAAGTCCCGTTGCGTATGTGTACGACACACCTCTGTAGAGCCTGTGTTAAATGGTGTCAATTACTGATGTGACAAATGGAGCACTATCTAGAATGCTGAAAAAATGGTAGCAAAATACCAAATTTTGGCTGTTACTAGAAGAGAAGAATATTGCACTATTTTATGATAAAACTTCTATTCTAAAAAGCATATTTTACATAAAGATTTCTGTGATTTCATTTGAATTTTGTGGATCTAGTATATCTTAGCTTGTGATCAGACTCAATCAGGATTTAAATTTTCCAAAAGTTGTAATTCCAGCAGGAAACTTTAACAGGGACTTACCTTTGTGGATAGAGTGTGAGTATAAGAACAACTCGAATTTTTTGATAACTCTCCTTTCTTTTACATGCTAGTCAGCTTTATATCCTTAGATAACTTATAAAATTTTAAACATATATATATATATATATACATAAAGAAACCAAAAAAGAGTTAGTACAGAATTATGCTGTACTTTAATCTAAAAAAGAAATATCTATTTTGTGAGGTTAAAGTAGGGGCAATTTTATTAACTGAAAGTTTTAAAAGATTACTTTAGGTTATGTCAATTGTATAATAAGATTGATTTCTTAAAGCATTTTACCTATGCACGTGGTTGCCAAGGTAATACATTTTCTAACCTGGCTGGCCATGGTGGCTCTCGCCTATAATCCCAGCACTTTGGGAAGCCAAGGTGGGAGGGTCGCTTGAGGCCAGGAGCTTTGAGACCAGTCTGGGCGATAAATAGAGACCCAATCTCTACAAAAAATAAAAAATATAGCTGGTGTGGTGGCACATGCCACCAAGTAGTTAGCAGTCCTAACTACTTAGGAGGCTGAGGCAGGAGGATCGCTTGAGCCCAGGAATTCGAGGTTGCAGTGAGCTATGATTGTGCCACTGCACTCCAGCCTGGGTGACAGAGTGAGACCCTGTCTCGAATAAATAAATAAATAAATAATCTAACCCTTCTTTCCATATACCTATAAACTTTTATTTTGCTAGTAAAAGGTCTATTTAATTACATTTAAGAAGTAAAAAAGGGGCCGGGCGTGGTGGCTCATGCCTGTAATCCTAGCACTCTGGAAGGCCGAGGCAGGCGGATCGTTTGAGCTCAGGAGTTCGAGACCAGCCTGAGCAAGAGTGAGACCCCCATCTCTACTAAAAAAAATAGAAAGAAATTATCTGGACAACTAAAAATATATAGAAAAAATTAGCCAGGCATGGTGGCGCATGCCTGTAGTCCCAGCGACTTGGGAGGCTGAGGCAGGAGGATCGCTTGAGCCCAGGAGTTTGAGGTTGCTGTGAGCTAGGCTGATGCCACAGCACTCACTCTAGCCAGGGCAGCAGAGTGAGACTGTCTCAAAAAAAAAAAAAACAAAAAAAACAAAACAGAAGTAAAAAAGGGAGTATAGTCATTTAATATATAGTATGATACTATCAATGGATCACTTAACTTTATTTCTGAATACATTTTTTTATTTTTAAGTTTTCGTTACATATATTTAAGGTGCTTGATGCTTTGATAAATGTATACATTGTGAAACGATCACCAAAATGAAGCTAATTAACACATCTATCACCTTACATAGCTACCTGTGTGTATGTATGTGTGTGTGTGTTTGCGTGTGTGTGGTGGGAACACTTAGCAAATTTTGAGAATACGACATAGTATTGTCACCTACAGTCATCTTGCTACACATTAGGTCTCCAGCACTTATTCATCTTGTATAACTAAAACTTTGTACCCTTTGACCAACATCTCCCCGCTATCCCCCACTGCTGTATCCACCATTCTGTTCTCCACTTCTATGAGTTTGACATCTAAACACAATCAAACAGGCATATCTAGTTCACATTATTGCTTTCTTACAGAGTTTTAGTCTTCTACAGAAAGGATAAGGGCTTAGATTGATGCTGAGACTCAGCATGTGGGAAAAAAACAATCACAAGGCCTTATTTTAAACTGTCACATGCCAGCACTAAATTCTTTTTGGAGCTTCAGTTTTATCATCTGTGAAATGGGAAGGATGCTTGCCTGAAGACAGCACTCCCACTCAACACTGGATGAACCTCTACCCTGCATCAGGCTGTGTGCCGGCGGGGCGTTGATGAGCAAAACGTGTGTGGTCTCTTCCCTCACCCAAATACCCGGTTAGTGATCCAAACAATTAAACTTGTGGCTGCTGGGCAGTGGTGAGAGAGAAATGCGATAATGGGTATGAACACACTTTATAACCTGAGCATTGCACAAATGGGAATGCTCTGTATTTGGGTTTTGATTATGGAAGAAAAAATCCTAGCTGAGTGCAAGGAAGGGGACCAGTTAGTACCAAGGGGAAAATGCCATGTTCCGAGTCAAACTGATTTACTTGTTTCCTGTCAACCTATTTGGGAGGATTATGTTATCAATGTCTATATCCTAGATTGTTGCAACTATGTCTCTCTTCCTTAAATAAGACTTTTCTAGAATGGGACAATGAAAACAAAGGGAGAACAAAAAAATTGGAAAAAGTCTATTTTATCACGGTAACTGAAACCCAAAGTGTCAGAAGAAACGTGGAGTCACATGGTTGTACTTTCCCAGCTTTTTATTTATTTAGTTTCTCTTTGTCTTTCATTAGCTGCTTCTCAGGCCTCAGAGCCAGGGAGTTCTGAGTTCAGTTGCTCAGCTTGCATCTCCTGGAGATCCATCTAAAATGCCTTCCTTTTTTCCTTTGTCATGTAACTTTTTCTGAGAAATAAAACTTCCAGCACCTATCAGAGTATGCTGGTCAAGGAAATCATTATCAGTAAAATAATAATTAATCATAATAAGTAGCCTCCTATTTGTGTAATACTTTTTTTTCTGTTTTGATCATAATAGCCGATTATTTTCTCTGATAAACAACATTATATTTAACCAACATCTTTTAAAAAAAAACCTTAATACTTAATACATCTTTAAGGAAGAATTCCTTCTAGAGGTTCAGATTCCTGCTGCCTATTTATTGACCTTTTCTGAGCCTCAATTTCCTCTTTTGCAAAATAGGAGCACTAATGTTTTAAAGGGCTTTTGTGAAGAATAAATGATAAAATGTATATAAAAGCATTTTGTGAAGAGTAGTGCTGTGCGAATCTAAGTTGGTATCACTCTGCAGATGAGCTCTCTTCTACCTGCTAACACCTCTGAGCACTCTCTCATCCTTTCTTCACTCAGCTAACACCTGTAGACCTTTCTACACCCTGAGGTCAAGCCCTTTAGAAAGCATCCTTAGTTACAATTTATGCTTTAACCTCAGGGCTAGAGAGTGTGCCCATTGTTTCCTCCTTTGCCAAGGAAATTGAAGCAATTGAAAGGAAACTTCCTTGTATTTAGCCACATTGATCACCTACCAGCATCTGAACCTATATGCTCGGCCTTCCTGCTTGGAACTACCCGTGTTTCCATCTAGAGCCCGCCCCATCACCTGTGCCTGTATCCCATCTCTTCTCATGCCATCTGGAACAACACTCTGGGAACCCTCCCTCTCTCTTCTGTACCATCAGAGTTTCATTCTTTACTTGGTGATGCTGATCAGTAAATAAACATCCTGATGTAATTTCTCTTATTCTAAAAACATACTTTTCTCTTGATCTTTTCTGCCCCTGGCCACCACCCCATTTTTCTGCTCCCCTTTGAGGCAAAACTCTTTGGAAAAAGTTGTCTGCTTTTATTTTCTCCAAACTCTCTCCTCCCATTCTCTCTTAAACTCGTTCAGATCTATCTTTCACCTAGTGAAATTGATCAAGTGAAAGGCCTTGTTGCTAAATCCGGTGGCCAATCCGCAGCCCCTCATCTCACTGAACTGTTAGTGAGTAGCATTTGACACGATTGATCCCTCCCTCTCCCTTGATTCACTGTCTTCTCTTGGCTTTCTGTACACAGAACCGGTTTTCCATCCACTCTCCTGGTCTCTTGTCTTCTCAGCTTTTTTTTGCTGGTTCTTTTCCTTCTCCAGGCTTAAGAGTGGAGCACACATATTTGGACTTCTCTCATCCCCATCCACACACACTCTTTTGCTTTCTCTAGTCTCATGGCTTTAAATGCCACCTATATGCCAAAGACTCCCAAATTTCTGTTTTCATTTCATACCTCTCTCTGCACTGATAAATCTGACTGCCTCTGTGATATTTCCACTAGGTCATATAACAGACATCTCAAACTCTGCATGTCCAGTTCTGAACTTTTGATCGCCTCCTGCCCCAAATCTGTTCCTTCAGCAGCCTAATCCATTTCAGGTGATGGCAACTCCATTCCTCTAGTTGTTCAGGCCAAAAACCCTGGAGTTCTCCTTACCTTAATTTTCTCACTCGTGCCTTACTTCCAATGAATCGGGAAATCTTTTCACGTCAATCTTCAAAATATTTCTAGGATTTAATCACTTTTCACCTTCTTCACTACCACAATCATCATTTGAGCTGCCATCGTTCCTTGCCTGATTTGCTGTAATCATCTCATTTCTTTTATCCTTTGTTATGGACTGAACTGTGTCCCCACCAAATTCATATGGCGAAACCTTACCCCCCAATGTGACTGTAGTAGAGATAAGACCTTCAAGGAGGTAATTAAGGTTAAATGAGGTCGTTAGGGTGCAGCCATAATCAATAGGACTGGCATCTTTGTAAGAAGAGGAAGCGACATCAGGAGTGAGCACACACAGAAAAGGCAATGAGAAGACACAGCAAGGAAGTGGCCACCTGCAAGACAAGGAGAGAGGCCTCACCAAAAAACAACCCGGCCAGCATCTTGTTCTTGGACTTTTAAACTTCAGAGCTGTGAGAAAATAAATTTCCGTTGTTTAAGTCACCCAGTCTGTGATATTCTGTTATGGCTGCTCTAACAGACTCATAGACTAGTAATCACCTACAATGAATTACCAGTAGAGAAGACAGGGTGATGGTATGCACATAAGTCACATCATGCCAATGCCTTGCTTACAGCCCTGGCTCCCCATTTCTTACAAATGCCAGATTTCTTGCAATGGCCCATAAGGCCGTCCATGGTCTGGCGTCCCAGCTCCTCTCAGAATTCTCCTCACTTACTCTGTTCCAGCCTCACTTGGCTTCCTTACTTCCTTGGACACACTAGGCAGAATCCCAATTTAAGAACATTGTACTGGTTGTTTTCTCTACCTGGTTCATTTTCCTCCCAGGTAAGGTTAATTTCCAACCACCTTCAATCTTTACTGAAATATCCCCTCCTCATTGAGGCCTACTCTGACACCCACCTTCACAACCATCCCTTCCCCTGTCCTTTTACCTTCATTTACTTTCTTTTCCTTTTTTTTTCATGGCACTTTCCCCCTTATAACATGCAATATAACTTTTGTATTTATTAGGCTTATTGTTTATGGACTATTTCTCCCTGGTAGTATATAAGAATGATGTGGAACTCTTTGACAAGAATCTTTGTCTGTTTTGCCCACTGCTGTATGCTAAATCTCCTAGAACAGTGCCTGACACCAGGTAAGAACACACTAAATAATTTTGAATGAAAGGCAGGCCCACAGGCAGGCAGATGGGAAGGGAGAAAGCATGGATCTGTTTTAACAACACATCCTGTATATTAAATGGACTTTAACAGTTTTTCTCAACCATACGATTCTTAATTCCTTTAAGGACTGGGTTTTTCATCTCTGTATCCCCCTAAGTAAATGATGGAATAAAACAAGAAAGGAAGAAAGATAGATGTTGATTGCTAATTACATAACTGCTCTTAATTTTATTCACTATTTACTTGCTTCTGAAAGAGTTTGGGGATTATATTAACATAGCCCTGAAGGAAGGAAATTCACACATAGTCCAATAACACCATAAGACACATTTGTTAAGGCAAAAGAAATATGACATTGAAAATATTTAGGCAGTTTTTATGCTTATAGGACACTAGATTGATGTTTAAAAAATTTTTCACCAATATTAATAATACAATTCACTAGCTATAGATGAAATTTTACACAAGATAGTCATTAATTTTTACAGATATTATCTCATAATGACCTTGGAAAATTTGGTTTCCATTGTTATTGGACAACATTTTATATAGCAAAAGTATTATGCTATATGTCAAGTTAGCTTTCGATTAAAGTTAATATTACTGAAATAACTACATTTGCTTTCCTCTCACTGTGATGTTTATCGCCTAATAAAAATGCTAAAGTTACCAAGGAAAGATGTTTAATTTGTTCTCACTGCTCAGTTGTATGTTGCATCCTATTTTGTAGTAAATGGCATAATGTCCCAAGTGGGCTGCCATACTGTCAGATACATTATTTATACATAACATTACTGGTTAATCAATGAACAACAAATGCAGTAGCCTTTTCTTTTCCTCTTTATTTTTAAAGTGATAGCAAGACAAAATATGTAGAAAAATACTCTCATTTTTCTGATATTAAATAGTTTTTGAAGATAAAACAGTGAAGTCTCCAAATATGAACATAATAATTAAGCCACATACTGTAATGCATTCCAATGAAGAAGAACCATTAGTCAAATCTAAGTATGGTTGCTTCTTTTTCCAGCAAAACATGAGGAAAGCTTCTTTTATTATAGATCGAAAACTACTAAATAAATAAGATTTTTTCCCCAAAGGGCTGTATAAAACTAATATTAGAAAAAAAAATTAAAAGGGCATTAGTAGCCCATTTAGAATCATAATTTTTGAATCAAACTGTGTGATATGACAGCAAACAAAGGAGTAATTGGTATACATAGATAAAACACTTCCTTTAAAATCTTACCGATAGTTTGGCAATCAATCAAAATATATTCAATTTCATTTCATATATAAACAAAACTTTAACTCCCTCTATATAGTTCCTTCCATACTTGCATTTCACAATAAAGAAGGCAGCACAATTGGGATAAATTTTCCTTTCATTCAGGCATTATTCTCTTCTCCCAGAAGAGAATTTAAAAGAATTCTCTCTCACTTAATAGAATTTTAAAGTTTTATAAAGTCAAAGGTTTTTAGTGGGCAAAGTTATAACAGGTTTAGCTCTTCAAAAAAATACACATTCATTTGTGGAAGAATGAATATGAAATGAATAGCAAAACTTAAATAATATTAAAAAATAGTAGCAAAAATTTAAGTAGAGAGAATGACATTGTAGTGTTGGAGCTGTATAAATAGATTCAAACATATAAACAGATATCCACTAAATTCTCCCAGAACAGGTCACCTTCGTATCTGGTAAAGGTCTTGAATTGCCTGATTCTTAAGGGGAAGCCGTATGCCACAGCAGCACATTTGAAAAAAAGAAAAGGAGACAAAGAGATACATATATTATCACTGATCACCAGCATTTATGGAGCCCCACTATGTGCAGGGCAGCGAAGTTGTATATGCACATCCACTATAAAGTGGATCTCAAACTCTCCTGATTTAATTAGGTCTAATTCCCAAACGCGTAAACATTTTTTTCCCGTGAGAATTATAATAGCATTTAGAAGTCCATATTTAAAAAAAAATAAAAAAGAAAGATGGTTTGTTTTTACTTTAGCTCATTCTGTTGTGTTTTTATTAATAGAAGTTTTAGATCAATACCAAATATTCTACTCAGTTCCAGTGATTGAATATGAATACATTATGTGCATACAAAAATAGTGATAATCTAAGTTGATACAATAGTTCATTTTGCATTAGTGTCCTAGATGGGACAATGTTAAGAAGCAATTTAAATGAAATTCATTTAAATGTCAGCTCTCATGCTTGCGATTTTTCTATAATTGGTTATTTAATTAAAATAATTCTCATAGTCATTAATTTAGACTAAAACTTGCTGTGCACTGACATGTTTTAATTACATGGTATTAACAAAATTGATATGCTTTAAAAAAGCATGGTTAAATTTTAAACAAGAATAAATTAGAAATCTCATAGATCATCCTACTTAGGGTATTTATGAGAAAGTCGGTCATTTTAAATGTTTATTACAAACAAAGTCACACCATTATTGTGCACACATTGCAATTCATACTCCATATCCTTTAGAAAGATTGGATGCGCATACCGGGCTCCCATTCTTGAATATCTTTAACAGTGTCTGAAGTAAACTAAATCTTAACAGAAAACCACAAAATGATCCACAGAATAGAGGAAGAGTTAATGCTTATGTGATACAGAAGCTCATGGAGACTTTAGCTAAGTAATGTAATATTATGCATATGTAGATGATGTCTAAATATATATTAAAAGATTAAAAATATAAATGGTTTTGCTATAACCATCTTGTGATCTTCCTTGCAGAGACAAAAGGAATAGGTACACGAGTTCAGCCTTTTTTTTTCAAAATTAGTTTTCACATTACATTTGTGAGGTTACATTTGTGACCAGTCACGTTATCATTTCAATCTTTGTCAAAGGACTAGAAAAATATTTTACCCTTTTCAAATCGCAATTACAATCTTTGTCAGGAGTATGAGAAATCAGAATTTTAGTGTTTTCTATGAATTAGAGGACTTCTATATTGCTTTGACCTTTTTAATATTCTGTAATTTAATTGGATGGACAGTCTACTTTTACCCAGGACTGCCAGTCTTCCTATTTAATAAACTTACTGACACAAAGTACCATTTTAAATGGCTGCTTCTCCTTTGTTCCCTGAGTAGAAGCTTTTGGACTGGTTAACACATTGCTTCTATCAACCAATATTTCTCCATTTTCTTTTAGTCGGTAGACATTTTTAAATTCTTCTATGGCCAGCTGGGTTCCATTACTTCATTTGTGTTTTGGATGTATGATAGTTTCAGAACCAGGTTTCTAATCTACTTTCTTCACCCTTACTTAGCTTAAAATTAGTGTAGGACCATGAACGGAGAAGCTCACTGAATGATACCCTAAGATGTCTCTTTCCAACACTTGTTCTAAGGATTTTTCCAGCGTGTAATACAAAAGAAATGAGGAACTATTTGTTTATACTTTATCTCAGCCTGTGTCTACATGTTTTAAATGCTAGCCACCACAGGGCACATGTGTTATTGTGGATCATCTTCACTCTCAGGTTGAACATGGCATTGGTGGCCTTGAAGACATAGGATAAAAAGAAAGTAGTGATTACTTACTACTTTCCATTTTTGTAATTTGAGTTCTATTTAGAATTATCTAAATAGGTGAAAACTAGTTTACAGACTCATTCTGATACCCTCTTCATTTTCACTTTCTCATTCTCTCTCTGTTCCTTTCTCATTCTAAAAATTATAAAACTCCATATTATAAATGAGTTGGTAAGATGGAAGAAAAAAAGATCATCTTGGTTTTTACTACAAACATGTTTAAAATTAGAGAGGTGAGAGTAGGTACATTTTTTCCTCTTTATATTTCTCTACAGTTATTGTGAAGTGAATCGATTCAGTCTTCAATATGATGAAAAATAGCAAATTAACATCATGCTGAGGAGAAGCTGTTAATTCACTGATGTGCATTTGAATAGTGCCTGGCATATAGTAGTTGCTCAATAAATATCTGCTGAATGAAAGAGTCGATGACTGACTATAATGATAATAGCCACACAATTCCAATTAGGTCTTTTAACTTAGATGGGAGAATATAATTATTTCTGAAAGACAGAAATCAGCAGACGTAGAGAGGAGCTCACAAGAACTTCATCTCCATAGATCTATTTTCCCAAGAAAGCCTGATTCACAATGGAGATGCTCTGATCCAGGTGTGCTGACTCACCGCTCAAACCTTTTTATCCCCAGGTCTTTTCTGGTTCCCTGGTACTGCTATTAACATGTAAAAAATATTCCTAATTAATCTGTTTTGTAATTTGAGATTTTAGTGCATCTGGGTCTTTTAAAGCCTGGCATACAGATCATTTTAGTGGTTCCTTCCCCCAAAATTTGCAATATGTTCATTTCAAGTGAGGATCAGGAATGAGACTAATTCTTATCTTCCCAAACTCTTGAGGACCAAAATTCACAAGAGGCACTAAAATAGCAGAGATTTGAATCCTGGCTCTGAAACTTCTGAGTTCTATGACCTTTAGTAAATTATTTCTTGGAAGCTTCTTCATCTTAAACATTGTTCTCTCTCTAATAATACATACCTTATAGGGTCAATAACTGGTCTCTATTATTGTCCTGATATTTTCCATCCCTTTATTAAAATTTGTTTTGCAATCCTAATGCTTTCTGTACCTGCCTTTCCTTTGATTCCCTATGAGAGTGAAGAAACCTGGTGGACCTGTCTGTCCAATTGACACATAGTGTCCCAGGACGAGTCCATACACACCTGATGGTAGTGTCATGGTTGATGTGAGACTCACCCACGTGAGCCATGGTTAAACACATCATCTGGAAACCTCTCTATGCAAAAGAGATGATATTTTTTTCAAACTATTTCCTTTACATTGTGAGTCTATGGTATTGACTGGTTAGCGTAGTGGTGGTGAACAGGCTCGATGATATTGACACAGAGAGAAACGGTAAAAAAGATCCTGACGTCATTATGGAAGCTGAATAGCAGGATCACGCTGTGTGGCATTCAACATGTGAATGGTAAATAATAGAGTGCACTAAAACCCAAGAGAGTACCTGCATGAATACTCCACGGAAAAAAATGAAACAAATTTTGTCTCAAGTCCAGGAATTTACACACAATAGTCCCACACAAGTTAGCCATATGTTTAGAAGTATTGCTGAAAGGATAACGAAAAATATACCCATCCTTACCCAATTTTCTTTTGGTGAAAATATACCCTAAATTTTTCAAAAAAAACTATAATGTTTAATTTTAGTTTCTATCTCGTTGTACAATAAGTGTACACCTGTGGATAAAGCGACGGTTTAGCAAACTCAATCTTATCATAATTTGCTGTGCATAATCATCTGTATACTTGGTACAATGTGAATAATTCCTTCCAACTTATGATTTGTAATACAATATTTTAATATGTTTGATTGTCATAAAGTACAGATGATTGAATTTACATCAGATGATTAAATTTGTGGTAGTTTATATTAAACAGAGCTGAGTTGTATTATACATCAGCAATGGACTGCCATCTTACTATACATCCAAGAGCCTGTAATTTTTATCTTCCCAGTCAGTGTTCTTTTGCCTATATTTTTTCTTCCTTTTTACAAATGTGGGCAGCAGAGAAGGAGAGAGGCGATGGTAATAATCAAGATGAAAGAATATAATTAGCTCTAGTGGCTTTCCCAAGAAGTTGTTGGTATTTTTACCATACGGAAGAGTGGTAGAGTCAGCACCATTACATTTGCAAGATTCAGGAATGCATGTTAAATACTTTAAATTCAATATCCCCCATAACTAATTTCTTAAAATAATGGTGGATAACCATAAAACAAATTCCTTCTGTAGGTGGACCCATATGATGAAAATGTAATGGAAAAATGAGCAAATGATAAGAACGGATGATTCATGGAAAATATTTACAAGTTACAATAAATATAGAAAAGAAGCTCAATGTCACCAGTAATCTGAGAAGTCAAAATTAAAATATTGAAATGACAGTTTTGATACTTTGGGCTAGCAAAAATTAAAAATATAATGCCCAGTTTGGGTGAGGTTATAGGGAAACAGGGCCTCTCAGACATTATTGGCACAATGGATCAAAATATTAAAATAGTTACATGTTTTGATCTAACAACTTGGCCTTTAGGGATCTATTCAGCAGAAAAATATTCACCTGTGTGCACAAACTGCATGTACAAGGCTAGCCAGTGAAACATCTTTGGCAATTTTACAGCCTCACAACTACAGAGAGGAAATCATATTTAGAAGCCTACTGTGTTTATATAATATCATGAGGGGGAAAAAAACCACATTGAGATGGTTAAATGATTAAATCTGGGCTTCTAATTTAGGAATTGAGAAATATTAGACAATGTCATATATGGGAAATTTCAAAAAAAGATTGCATTAAAAAATTCCTTGTTCATTAAACATTCATTGGTGAAATTCCAGGTGGCAAAAATCACTGCTTTTAAAATTACTTTTAGACATCTGGAATTTTTCATCTAAGTTCTATAAATGTAGGTTTGTTTCTACATTCCTCAGTTGTGACTAGTAAAAACATTAGCCAATGTTGTCAAGCAAACTTCTCCATACCAGGTGGAAGATGACATTTCCTCTTCTTCCCTGGGAGGACAAGAAGGAATTAGTCAGAAACAAATCTATTTCTATATTCAGTAAAAATATATTAGACACCTATACTGTGTCACCTATGCTCAATTACATTCTGGGGAAAAAGATGAAGAAATAGTCCCTGTTCTTCGCCATATAGACACACAAATGATTCTGTGTGTAATGGGTATGACCAACATCACTCCTTAGGTGTAAAAGAAATCCCATCTTTTTTTTCAAAGTTATAACCTGCTCAGTTCTCTATTTGCACAAAATATCCACAATGTTTAGTATCTCTTGGGGCCTCCAAACCCATCCACAAACATCTCAAGAACAGGAGAGGGGCCAGTCCTGATTCTAATCTGTTTCTAATCACCTCTTGGAGAGAGGCAACTGGAGAACCAGTTCGGTTCCCTGGCGAGTCCCCTATTTTGGCTGCCATTACTTCTTTCCCCACCCCACAGAATTATTGTTGAACATGGGCTGCTCAGTCTAGCTTGGCGTCATCCC
Source organism: Indri indri (assembly GCA_004363605.1). NCBI lineage: Eukaryota > Metazoa > Chordata > Mammalia > Primates > Indriidae > Indri > Indri indri. The sequence goes on along the minus strand of RJWJ010023680.1, from coordinate 1,833 downwards.
CATCAACTGTGGTGATGATGTCACTGTGGCAATGCCGGCTCTTCCAGCAGGGCAGAGGGTTTACACCAGTCTGTCCTCTTTCTCTTTGACTCAGAGCCTCACTGATTTCCTGTCATGCAATGATTGACACTTCTTTTTTCCCCTGGGGAAATACACGGCCAGATGACATATGGAACAGGGGAAAGGAAAGGAAAGTAGAGATACACTGCCACTCAGCCGTCATCTCCAGGCTGAGCAGCCCACTCCCAGCCCGGAAGGGGGGTGCGGGGGGACGTGGGGGTGTGACAGAGCCTGGAGAATTGTGGTCTCAAAGCATTGAGAAGTGTTTTATTGTTGCAGCAATCGGAGACTTGAATTAACATTTGGTGTGCATTTTTCCTTTGTTAAGAGGAACCACTTGAGTGAATTTTTCAGTTACTCAAAATTAAATTAAAAAAAATTGAGGAAATGATGACTGTGGACTTTCTTAGTTTGGTCAAAGACTGATTTTCTAGTTCAAGGATTCTCTTAAACTGAGAACGCAGACATACTTCTAGCAGCTAAACTAATTCAGGTTTTATTGCCGTCTCCTGTTACCCTTAGGCCTGGTAGGGAGGGCTGTGTGTGTGTGTGTGTGGGGGGGGGGTGGGTGTGTGTGTTGTGGGGTGACGATCAGGCACTGGATATGCTTGTCTGGACTGGGAAGTTAAGGAGCATTCTCCGGGCATATCAGTAAAAACAAAGACCAGAGTTCATATCCTACTATGTCAGGCCATCTCAGGAAAAGGTTCGGAAGGGCTTTTAGATGGCTACCCAGGTGTCACTGCAACAAACTGGAAAGTAGGAGTATCCTACAACTAAATTGCAATATTCCTTTTATAACTTAGGGCCTGTAACTTTTAGCTAATTTATCACACAATTTGATAACCAAAGGGAGAAAACCTCACTTAGGGTTGCCAGACTTAGCAAATAAAATACAGGATACTCAGGTATATTTGAATTTCAGATAAACAACAAATAATTTTTTAATATGACTATGTCCAAAATATTGCATGGAATATACTTACATCCTAAAAGAAACTATTCATTGCTTATCTGAAATTCAAATTTCACTGGGTATCCTGTATTTTTATCTAGCAAAATCAGCCTCACCATACAGTAATGTTTTCTTTAAATTCAAGTCCCTCCAAAAGGGAATTTTCATAGTATTATAGATGCATTATGTAGGCCCACTCAGCTCTCATTTTCAACCATTTACTCCTCTGAATTTTTTATTTTTGGAGTCGGGAAGGGTAAGCCCTCAATTTTCTTGGCTACCTTTTTGTAGGAGCAGCTGGGGGACTCAATTACTGCTAATGAAGCATGTGAAGGAGTCTCGTAGGCAGTGCACCCTTCTAGAATAGAAAGATAGCCCTTCTCAGGGAAAAGGCTTTTTGATCTTTCTACCCTTTTGCTGTCTGTTATTCAAAGACAGGTGCAGCATTCATCCTGTGATCATGAGGTGACAGGCATAAGGACAAAGGTCTACACATCAGTGGGGAAATCCTGAGTCCCCGATGATCACTGAGTCATTCCCTGCACAGGACCACCTACTTCCACACTTTGTGTTATTGGGCAGAGAATAATTCTTATCATTTAAAGCTTTTACATTTGGGTTTTCTATTCATTATAGATGATAAATCCTTATTGATACCACTTGGGACTTTTATATATACAGAGCTGCTTAGTTTTATATGTTATAACTTAAAAAGTCAAGTTTCGGAAAGAGAGTGATTTCACAGATAAACTAATTTACTTTTATAAAGAGGCTTTGGGGCTGAGAAAAAAAAGAAAATAAAAGAAATCTGATGTCCC
>RJWJ010023679.1:0-25582 GCA_004363605.1 Indri indri | reverse complement strand
AAACTCTAAAATGTCAGCAATCAGGAGATTTAACAGACTTTAGTAAATTTACATAGAATGAATAGAAACCTTTGATATTAATAAACTTAGCTCGGGGGAGTACAAGAGAGGGGGCAAAGAATGATAATTTGAATGTAATTTCCACATCACTTCTTCCAAAACTAAAAATTATTACAGATAAATGTGTGATAGGGTTTAAGTAACATAAATGTGACTGTTTATCACCACCCCAAAGTTTCAGAGATTATTTTTTCTGAAGTAGACCTACAAAGTATATACATTTTCACTTAGTCTATTTTCTTCAACACGAGGACTAATGTTAAATGGGATAAGGATTATAACATAAAAGTGTCTGGCAGAGAGTGAATATTTTTCTTTTCCATAACCGTTGAAACAGAAACAGGGGAATCATACCATAAGGGAGAAGAATATTTGCTGACTTTAGGAAGGCTGATCAGTAGCTAGTAATACACAACATAGCAACAACCCCAACAAATGATAATATTTCCAAAGTAACATAGATATACAAACACATGACTTTTTTAAGAGTAGGATATTATAATAGTAATCAGATTGAGATGGGATAAGTACGAACCAGTTCCTGGAGAAGGAAATGTTAAGTTATATTTTGAAGGAGAGATTGGTGGACATAACAAGGACTAATATGTACACATAGTGGCAAGACTGAGCCAATCATGTACAAGAAGAAGCCAAATGGTTTGATTTTCCCGAATCCAAAAATATGTTGTACTGCTTTGCTAGAGCTGCCATAACAAAATGCCACGGACCGGGTAGCTCACACAACAGAAATTTATTTTCTCACAGTTTCGGAGGCTGGAAATCTAAGATCAAGGTTTGATTCCTTCTGAGGCCTCTCTCCTTGGCTTGCAGATGGCTGCCTTCTTGCTGCGTCTTCACGTGGTCTTTTCCCTGTGCACGTGCATTCACTTTAGTGTCTCTCTCTATTCGAATTTCCTCTTCTTGTAAGGACACTAGTCAGATTGTGTCGGGGCCCACCCTAATGGCCTCATTTTAACTTCATCGTGTCTTTCAAGATCTTATCTCCAGATACAGTCACATTCTAAGGTACTGAGGGTTCAGGCTTCAACATATAAATCTGAGGGGACATAGTTCAACCCATAATATATGTGTTCTAGAGTTAGGTCGCTTATAACTTTCAGGTGCCAGGATCTTGGTAATGACTAGCAGCAATCAGAAGTGGGGCTCTTCTTGCTCATACATTTGCAGGATCAAGAAAATTCTATCCATGGATATCAGGGAAAGGGAAGCACATTTGGAAGATTCCAAAGCCTATAAATGCTTTGATGATCTCTTCCTTCCACTGCTAGAGGAGAATATTGCAGGGCATGAAGAGGGTGGGAAGATATTCAAGTTACTCCTTCATAGCTTTCATTCTAATCCCCTGTTTCTCATTGACTGCTAAGAGTCTCAGAGCATAAAAATTTCCACATCTTTCAGTTCTTTTTTCTAAGCACTCCTTCCCATGATGCTTTATCTCTCTGTTCTCTGCCGGAGTGCCAAGCCGTGCAACGCTGGGGAACAGTGGCTGTGTTGCGTGTGTATGGGAGAGGGTCTTGCAGAATTCTGTAGGTGGAAAGAAGAACGATCTTTCCTTTTCCTTTTTTTATTCCTTAACTTTTGCCTTGAATTAATATCACACGAGAAAATATATTAGTTAATAAGCAGATCGTGTTCACATAGTTGCCCTTTGAACTGAATTTCTGATTGGGAAAGTTATGAGACAGGAAAATAACAGAATGAATAATGTTCACAAAACTTATTTTAGCATTCAAAATTTTATATTGGTGTTATTTTTCTAAATCTTTTGTTAGACTAAAATTCTCCATTATAATGGCTTCCTCGGTTATAAAACGAATTTGTTAATTAGAAGTCATGGAACAATAGGAATAACAACAACAAACACATAAAGTTGATGATGTGCCAGGCATTGTAATACATATTTCACAAATACTGACCATTTTGATCTTACATCCGCACTGTTAGGTAGATAAAAGTATGATGCCTGTGTTTCATACGAAGAAACTGAGCCGCAGAGATGTTAATTGATTGATTGAAACTGAGCCTCAGGAACAGCAAGTGGCAAAGCAAATAAGTGCATCCAGGTGGTTTTATTCCAGAGCTCAGGATTTCAACTCTTACTTTATGCATCTGTCATAAGAAGATTCATGTTCTGGTGACCAGTATTCATAACAAATGGTAACTCTAATTTAAAAAACAGGTCTGCTCTACCAATACCAGGGAAGAGAGGCTGTTTTTTTTTTTTCCCAGAAAGGAAAACATTTTAACTGAAAAACCAGGACCATATGGTAAGGAAATACATGCCTCTGTACAAAAGCCTCCCTCTCTGATGCTGTTTACTGATGTCCTGCTTGGATATTTGCCGATGATTTTTACACATCCTATTTGCCCTAATATATTGTGCCTCCTTCTAAAGCAGCCAGAACATAAAATATCCCTGCCTAGATATTTTAAGTCTAGGATTTTAGAATTGTAAGGCTAATTTCCATAATAGATTCAAAAGATTTTTAAAATGAAATTTCTGTCTTCCCATAATTATGCAACTCACCAAAGCATTTTTATGTGTGTCCTTAAAAATGTTAACTGTCTGAATGTTCAAGTTGTTGCTTCACCAACCAATATAGCTAATATAAAAATATTTACGGCAACAAAGATTGACCTTATTCTTCTGCTCAGAGAAGCTTATATTGATTGATAAGACTCCAGCCGGTATTGAAATAAAGGATATTGGCATATGAATTGAGTCTTTCCTGGGTTGGAACTATGCATTAGAATATTCCAGAAGCTTCACCCACCAGTTTTGGCCGAGTCTGTTTGTGCTTCATGTATTCCTAACTTTACATTTTCTAACTTCCCTTGCAGTTAGAGTGGAACCACGTGACAAGTTTTAGGCAATAGACTGTCAGCAGAAGGGTCACTTCTGGTTTTAGGCATTTAAAAACAGGCATACCGCCTCTCTTCCTCTCTGCTTCTTCTGCCATGGTTTTAGAGTCTGTATGTTCCAGATGGGGTACTAGTAAATAGCAGAGCCTTCTGACCTTGCTACCTACATTGGACATGTAAGATTTGATGTGTTAAGCTACTGAGATTTGGAGGTTAATTTTTCCCACAATGTAATTTCTCCACGTTTAATAAAACTGAAGATGACTGCCCTTGGACAAATGTGGAAGGTAGGGGTGTGCGAGGATTTGTTATACGTTCAGATAAGCAAACTCAGTGGACTTTCTGTGTTATATTTCCCACATCTGAAATCACAATCCTTAAAGATCCAAATGAGTATATTTTTTAAAAATCTTGAATGTTTCCTTTTTAACTCAAATAGGCATGTTGAGATAGCTGTTATAAAATATATAGATAATACATGTGAAAACATGAAGAAAAATTCAAAAGAAAAACTACTTGGAATAAGAAAAATTTCAGTAAATCTCACATGACTTTGACTACCTGAGCCTAGTGAAATTGCCTCACTTGCCTAATTTTTCATTCATCCTACGGCCAATTATTTTACTCAACAATCAGCTTCATTTTAGTGGGTGCTGTGGCATGACACCCAGATCCATTCTTTAGAACCAAGGTGTTCATTCCTCCGGCTGTCAGGGGTGTTGCCTGCTGAGAGGTGATAGCTGAGTCCCTCCCCAGAGACTGCCTTGGACTGAAGAGTGCCGCCTACCCAAAGTATATTCCTTCCCCCGGTTAGCCCACTGACGATGACTTGTGGGTGTGGTAGATGCAAAGACCTTGCCTCTGGAACATCTCCAAACTGCTATCCCAACAGAGGAGTTCCCCACTGGGTGTACTGAGGCTTCTCTTACAACTTCACTTCATTTTAACTCTTCCCTCTGCCAATTCCTGCTTCCCTTGATAGCTGAATGTTATTCCCAAGAGCTCTCCCCAATAAACCTCCTACAGGTTAATCTGTCTCAGAGTTTGTTTCCTGGGGAAGGCAACTTATCACATCCATAAGGCCCAAAACAGGATTGCACCTCATAATGAAAGGGTAGTTTGTGAGTTTGTGTGTAAAGAAAATCTGAATCATCTTTCTCTTTTTAAATGTCTAAAGTAAATGATCTTATTTATAATCCCGAATTATCATAAATAGCAATTCTAATATAATTTCTATTTTGGAATAATTTTAGTTTTCCAGAGAAAGGGCAAAATTATTAAAAGGAGTCCTGTGTAGTCTTTACCCAATTTTCCCTGATATTAACATCTCACATGACCATGGTACAATTGCCAAAACTAAGAAATTAACATTGATACATAACCATTAACTAACCTCCAGACTTACTCAAATTCTACCAGTTTATTCTTTGATTTCCTATTTCTGTTCCAGCATACATCCAGGATACAATATCGTTTAGACAACAGTTATTTTTTAATGACAAAGTTAATAAAACACATATATGCATGTATGTATGTGTATAGATACAAATGACTTTAATAATTAACAAATACGAAAAATATTTTTAAAACCTACATATAAATAGCATACCAGTCTGATGCTAACTAATTAGCTGTGTGACTTTATGCATATTTCTTCACTTCTCTGGCCTCAGTCAACACATCTATAAATAAGATGGGTAAAATTTGATATCTTCTTTCCTTTCCATGTCTTACATTCTATGCTTCAATATAGTTAAGAATGGCATAAAATTTTGCCTAGTACTTAAAAGGAAAAAAATTTCCAGTTAAAAATTACAATTAAAACAGAAGATTTCTAATTAATTGAAATAGAGTGGGCATGCTTTCATAATCTTGATGGGGTTTTGTTACAATTTTTGATTATTAATGAATTTTTTTTAAAAAAACTACCAGATAGTTCCCTTGAACAAGTGGAAAAATAAAAGATTGAGATAGAACAAGAAAAAAATGCACCTATGAAATGAAGAAAACGTATTTGAAGTAATTCCTCAAGAGTTTAATGAAGAAAGAGAAGGGTCTTAGAGGTCCTTACCTCATTAGTTAAGTATATTTATGTTGAGTCAGTCAAGAAATGGACTGGATTGGATAGAGCTAGTGATTAGAAAGCCTCAGAAGATGCCACATTTTGATCAACACTTAATTATTTTTTTTGTAAATATGAAGCTAGTTCAACAGATCAAAATGAGAAAAATTATCATTCTTCAGAGGGACATTAATTTCTTGAAAATAAATTATGTGAATCTTTAGGCATGTTATTGCAAAAAGAGAAAAAACTACATAAAGAAATACAGTACATGCTTTAATTCAAATCCCTTACATTATGAGAGTCATTTAATGAAACTCTACTTGTAGCAACTAATAGTTAATAAACATTAACTTAAATGTAAACAGTAACTGGTATTGCAAATCTTGTTTGCAAAAGACAAGCTATACTATAAAAAGTGATTACTTAGTTAAATACATTCTACAACTATTTTAAGTATTTTCATCTGAATCAATGTATTTAGAAAAAATAATGTAGTGAATTTCATGATTAATAAAATTACAATGGGGTTCAGAGTTTTATAGCAATGAGCATATTTGCTTTCCTAATTTTTAAAAAGCATCTTTAATATTGGTACTCTTGCATAATGAAAACCTATGGGAATTTGTATTTTATCCATGCACCTGTATGTGCAAGTCAGTCATCTATAAGGAACTGAATCATATGGATACTATTCTGCTAAAAGCTCTGTCATTTGGAAATGTGCACAATGTCTGTGAATATGATAGAATTTGATTTCTTGGAAAGAATGATAATATGTATGTATATTAACTAATCTACTCAAGCTGCAAACATATATCTCCGTCCTGTCCAAATGAAGACCAGGTTATTTCACTAAACAAGAGTGCCATTTGATCATCTTGGCTTTCAAAATTTTATGTAAGTATGGAAAAATAGAATTCAAATTTGGGATCCTCCTTCTTTTCTGAGAAAGGTCATCTTTATATTTACCTCGTGCCTGGCAGATGGACCGCACATGTGCATGCATTGGAAGAGATGGACTCTGATGAGGATGGGGGCTCTGCAGCCTTTCAGATGTAGGCATCAGGTCCATTTTAAGTCCGGGTATTTTCAGCATGGAAGAGAAATGTGGTTTTAAGTTATGTCCATAGCTCTTCCTGGTAGATGGTTCTATTTATTCTAGAAGAAGCTGTAGACCATTGTACAGGAATCAGACTTACAACTACTGCTCTGACAAAGTCAAACTCTGCAATCAATTACTCTAATCAAAACAAGGGGTACTGTCTCTTATAGTCTAATGATGTCTTTGTGATATGATTGGCCCAACTCAGTTATCTAAGCATCACCTAGAAAAAAATAGTTGGATACTTCAAAGAGTAGATGACATTCAAATCTTTCTTATTTGGCTTTGTAGTCCATGATATTGTTATTTTCCCAGCACATTTGCTTTCCTAATTGTGTTTTTGCTTGAATTAGTATTAAAAAGATTTTGTCTTGCCTGAGCACACACCAGCTGGGTAGTGGGAGGAAAGGGCCTCAGAGCTAACCAGGCAGTGGGGCACTACAGTTCTAAGATTCAAAATTAGTCATGAATAATTCACAAAGCAGATAATCCACCCATAGATAAACAAAAGGTACTGGAATCATCCCAGGATCATTTTATCCCTTGGTCTAATTCTCAGACTACTAAATTTTTCTTGACTGTTTTTGTACTGATTAACAGATACACTAAGATATTTTATTTAAGGAGTTTTAATTGAAATTGATAGCTCTTTAAAAACAAAAATATTATTTTTTTACTCTTGGTTATATTTCCTTTTCAGTTGAAAGCTCTATCATATTTATGTGTGAATAGCTAATAAAACATGAGGTTAATACGTTTCCAGGGTCTAACAACTTTTAGATAGTGGATTCTCATGTAATTTGCCATTCATTTAGGAAATATTGGCTTTGCCCCTCTGAACTTCAGTTACTTCTCCCAGATTGGAGATGAAAATATCAAAACCTTTGAAATAAATTGTGAGGCTTAAGATAACATAGGTGCCTGATGTCAATAAACAAAAGGTCCTGTAAGTATTTTAACTTTATTATTTTCTTTCGTATTTCCATTGCCATGGATTAGCCTTATTTAGGATGCCAGAATAATTGCTGCTATAATCATTGTCTTATATTTACCAAGCATCAGCAATATTCTTGGCATAACACAACACATTAAGGAAAATTTCCTGTCCTGGAGAGGATGCAGGGGATAGCAAACTACAAGAACAACAGAGAAATCTCAAAAACACATATTACTGTTCAGTAGTGAGTTACTCTCAAAACAAAACAAAACAAAACAAAAAAACAGCGATGACTGCTTTTCTCTTCATTTTAAAATTACTTTTTGTCCTAGTAAATGAAGGAATATACAAGTATAAATGTCCATTGTCATACATTTGAAGTCTGCATGGCACTTCCCTCTTTCATGGACCATTCTAAGGGAGCTTGGAATTAAAATTTTAGTCCACTGAACTTTTTTAGTTCTGTGTCCATCCTATTCTCTAATCTGGGTGCATATATATATGAAATATATATATACATACACACACATTTGGGTAAATCTTCTTTTCCTTTGAAACGCCACTCAACTTCCTTTCTCCCACACTAATCCCTTCTAATATTGAAAGTCAACTTAAATATTTATTTAAAGGGACACGAAAGATAACCTTTTCTTTAACACACATGTAATTACTTTTTAAGCGTATTTTACCACAAAGGCAGATACTATCTTGTTTAATTATATGATAAGCGCACCATTAAGACCATCAATTTGATTCTGCTGATTAAATACTCAATCTTGAAAATATCTCTCCTTGTGCTATGACAAGATTTTCTCTTGATTTTCATTCTTCTTGCTACTCCTTTTTCAAATCTCTTTCATTGACCCACTATCTTGATCCAACCCTATTATGTATTATCCAGTTCTCTGTCCTGTGGGTCTTTTTCTTTTATTACCCTTTTGCACTTTGGAGATCTTGCTCCTTCACTTTCACATGGATGTCTTTGCAGAGGGAACATGTGCTAACCTATGGAATAACCACTGGCTCCTATAGCTCATCAGAGCATCATATTTCTAAGAACTACAGAATAGCCAAAAGGTGGGTGACATCATCAAATGTGGCTGGTTGAGTGCAGAAAAAAATCTTTGTGCTTGAAAAGAGTGTATAAGAACTGAATAGCTTCCATGCTTTTATATATTAAATATAAGTGGTTTTAGTCCTCATAACTAGGAAAAATATTTCAAACTATGTTCCTTCAAACATGGGCACTGGTTCATTGTTGTATGTTGCTTTTTTTAATTGTTGGAAGCTGCCTAGTTTTGTGATTCTATGAAATAGTGAAGTAATTAGAATCCAGTAATGATTGTGCCCTGTGGAAATAGAAAGGTTATTTCCACCAAATTAAGATTTTTAAAAATTGCATAATGGAGAATAATTTCTACTTTTCTTTAATTTTTCTTTTTTTTGAAATAAACATAATTGTACATGAAATTGTCACATGTTTTTTAATACGTTAATTTAATTAACACTAAGTAGTAGTTCAGTCTTCACTAATTATTTGATGATCTATATGCTCTCTGACTTTATGATGTTCCTAGTTTATAGATTTCATGGTGGTTTTTTTCTGCTTATTTTAGATCAAGTTTGGAAAAATATACTGTTCTAAATAAATAGGTGTTCCTAGCATCACCTCTATTGTTTAATAATGTTTCATTTGTTCCAGTTCTCGGTAATGCACAAAACAAATCTATAACTCTATAAAAGAAGACAGTTTGCACACAGTATCATTGTATATCTATGAAAATTATGAGAGTTAAACCAAGGCATGTAGAATTAATGGAAGCTTATTAAAATTAAAGGGCACATGACAAATATACAACCAGAAAGAGCTTTCCCATGAAATCATCACAAACATTAACAAGTTATAAGAGACAATGGAAAACATCTATTTACAACATAAAAAACCCACCAACTCGAAGAGAAATTTTTATAAATATGTGAGAAATCTAGCTGAAGAAAACCAGCAAAATTTGACCAAGAAATATAGATTTAAAAAATGGAAATGAATAGTATATTCATGGACAGAAATATTTCAGTTATTAAAGTTTTTGTTGTTTTTAGAAACATTTATTTAGATAAACGTGTAGGTACAAATAAATGTTAATTAAAACTTTAATGAAATATTTTGAAACTGGAAAAAAAAAGTCTAAAATCTTTTTTAAAAGTAAACAATCTAGACTAAATAAAATATTTCTGTAAAAGAATAGTAATAACAGAGACTTGGTCTACCTTGTATTAATATGCATAAAATATCACTAAAAAAGAGTATACTATTGAAAAAAAGAATAGACATATCAGTGAAATTGAACAAATATTTCAGAAATAAATCCTTTTATCTATGAAAAACATTTATGATAAAAGTTACATAAAAATCAGTAAGGAAGGTAAAGATTACTTAATAAATAGTGATGAGTTATCATCCCCATTAGAACATGAGATCCAAAAAGGCAAGTACTTTATTTCATATTCTAGGCATTTCATTCAATGCCTAGAAGATTGTTTTCATGGGGTAGATGGTCATTATGTACCTGCTGAATGAAAAATGGCTTGAAAAGTCTATTTTGATCATCACATCAAACATTATTCTAAGATTAAGTCTAGATAAATTGCATAGTTTTAAAAAATCTAAGAAAATAGAAATGAATACTTAGTAAATATTTTGATGAGGAAAAACTTTCTAAACTTAACAGCAATTATCATAAAGGAGAATTATAGATCTGATTACATTCATATATAAAATATGTAGCTTCAAATCACAAAACTTCACAGACAAAATTAATAAGCGAAAGAAGAACTTGAAAATATTTATAACAAGCTTTCAAATCAACAAATAAAATAAGCCCCTATACAGGAATAGTCAAAGGGCATGAATCAGTAATCCAGAAAAGAGGGAGTATAAATGGTAGCAAACATAGAAGTTTCCAGTTCAAAAATAATGAAGAAATACAAATTAAAACAACAGTAAGATACCTGTAAGAAACCAAAAAACTACATATTTGATTTTAAAGATTTAAAATAGAGGTAACGTCCAGTGCATGCATTGGGATAGTATGATAGGTATACTCAAACACAAGCGTCGCAAAGACTTTAAAAGCATTGATGGTATTTGACCCAGTAATTCCACTTCTAAGAATCTAAGCTAGCAAAGTAATCAGAAATAATGGTCAAATGTCTATGTACAAATACGTTACTCAATAAATGCTTTTAATCAAAATAATTTTTTTTTAAAAATCCAAATGTTCAATGTTCAATAATAAGGTCATATTTACAGTAATGTGTTAATATTATCTAGTCATATAATAAATTATCATACAGCATGTTAGATAAAAGGAGGTTTTTTAAAATACAGGGAAATGATTGTTAAAATGTTAACAAAAAACAGAAATTGGGAAATACATAAAAAGAGTCTAGAAGTATAGTAGCTACAATAACAGCATAGATGGTTTTATCTAAAATGTTGAATGTGTCAATATGACTTTTTTTCGTTTTCCCTACTTTATACACTTATTGCTTTTTTTGACTACAAGATAATCTTCACTAAAAATTAAAGAAAAATTTTTAATTATCAGAAGTTGTTGCTATCTAACACATAAATTAATTATATTATGAAAGAGCAGAGTGAGTTCATTTATGTATTTATATCTGTGTAGAAATATGAGTAAATCTAGCGGGGTTCTTACAAAGCAAATAGGTTTGCACCACTCCCTGCTTAACACCCCCAGTGGCTCACCAGTTACGGAAAATAAAATACAAACCTCTTAACACAGCCTCTAGGGCAGCACAAGATCTGGCTCCTGTCTGGCCCGTCTCCAACTAACCCTTACCCTTCACCCTCTGTGTTTGCTGTTTTTCACCTGCACCTCCTCCTTTCAGCTCCTAGGAAATGCCAAACTCCTTGCCTCCGTGTCTTCAGGTTTGATCCTCCCTTTGCCTGAAAAGTTCTTCCATTTTCCTATTTCTTGGCTGATTCCTTTTCAAACTTTAGGTTTAAGCTTAAATGTCACTCAGAAAGTCTTTCTCTGAAACCAGCATAAACTGGGTTTCTCCTGCCATCTCATTCCCTATTCTTTATGTGCATATTTACTCTAATTTAGCTGGAAACATTTTTTTAGAAAAGTTATTGAAGGCATTTAGAGAACAAAGAATCTAGCTAGCTGATCAAAAACTGTAATAGTCTCTTCTCTTGTTAAATAGTTTCCATACATTCCTGGCTTTTATATACTGTGAACTTTGAGAAAACAGAAGTCTCAGTTTCATAAGAATACATAATGTAAAAACACTGTCAACTTTTTTCATGGCTGAAATGAGTGCATGCCAAGGAAAATACCGAAACTATACTTCAGAGGTAACCAAATAAATGGGGGAATATGCTGAGGAAATTTGAAATTAAATGGTTATCTCACCATTTATTCAAGATAAAAAAAAATAGGAATGCTAGAGACAATAAAGTGAAGCAAGCCTGTGAGTTCCATCTCAGTTTTTCTCATTTTTCCTTTCATTTCTGTCTTCCTATCAATCCTGGAGAAGGAAACACCTCATTGCCAGTCTAAGAGAGGTCTCACCTTCAAGGTCCATTTGGGAAATTCCCGACATTCATTCGAAAAATATTTTAAGCCCCTTTCATGGCTCTAGGACTATTATGGATTCCTAGGAAAACTTACGTTCTGATTAGAGAATCAGAGAAATAAAAGTTACCAAATAAAATTAAAAGCAAAATTAGAATTAGTGCTGCTGAAGAGACTGAGGGATGAGAAAGAGAATAACGGATTGAGCTTGCAGGCTGTTTAAGGTTGGGGCCTGAAAGCCATGTGTCAGTTATCAAATTATTGCCTCTTAGCTCTTATTGCATCCTTCAATATACGCCCTCTGATAAACACAAGAACTTCTGCAAGCATTTGTTCTTTAAAATGAGCATGATGCTTTGCTTTCTCAGTAAAGAGCGCTGGGAGGACAATGCAGAAAGAGACGGCCTCCTCTAATTTCCCGAGGGCCGGCGGGAGAGGGAGGGGTGGCTGGTGGTGGAAGTGTGAGGGCATCCCATAGAGGCAGTCTGTCCCCCTGACTTAGCAGACTTGTCCTGGCAGTACCTTTTCCTCAGCTCTCTGGACCAGAGCCCTTGCAAAGTTTGAATATGTAGTTGCCCTTGGAGAGGGTCACACACCTAGGAGTCATTCCTTCTGCAAATCTTCGCCCAAGGACCCATGGCCTGCAGGCTCTGAAGGACTTCTAACACTGCTGGCTGCCAAACTCCTACGGCCTGCTTAGCTACCCATTGATGATCACCTTCTTCCTCTCCCGCATCCTGGAGGGTTGCCAATTGTTCATCTAGCAAGTCCACGACAGATCTGGCCTAGTTACACTAGCAAACTTCTTTTCTGTCTGGTGGCTGAACCATACTCCCTCCAATGAGATCTGAACAATTTCTAAGTCTTTCCTCTCCCTCAGCCCTAAGGTGCCATATAGAGTTTCTTTACATCTTATAATTATTCTTTTTTAATAGTTAGTAGCCCCTTATATTATTCTTCCTCTGTTTAAACTACTAGGTTTCTTTTATTATGATTGGACCCAGGTGTCTTTAGGCAGCCTCTCTGAGACCGAAGGGTGAGAAACAACTCACCATATGGAGAATGGCGGAGAATGTTTTGAGCAGATATTAACACGTAGGAAGACTGTTGGGCAGAGAAGAATCTGATATTTGGGAAATGGCAGAAGTCAATGTGTCTAAAAAATGTTGAATGATTAGGAAATTGAAATAAGTGATGTCAGAGAGAGGATTGGCCACAGAAATAAATTTAGGTATAATTCTAAGTCTGATGGGAAATTTAAAAATGGAGAGATGTGATAAGAGTTTAACAAGAAGGAGACTGTTTCTGGACTGCAGAACAGGAGGAAAGAGCATAGCCGTTGGTTTGGAGGTATTGTAGTCCTTCAGGTAAGAGATGATGGCAGCCTGGCCCATCAGTAATGGTAGCGCTGCGGATGGAGGAATGTGGAAAGAATCCAGGTCACTTTGAAAGTAGATGGGCTTGCTAATTGAGTGGATATAGTTTGTGAGGAAAAGTAAGAAATCCCGCACTGGAGTCTGCACCTGGGTGAATGTACACTTCCTCACCTCATCCCAGTCAAATCCAATCCAGTCCTTCCCTAGAAGCTTTCTTTTTAAAAATTTGAACAGAAAAACTCAGTCTAAGATCTTAGTGTTTCCAATCACAATAAATCCTAAGATCCTACAATAATTAGAATTTAGTTAAATCTGAGACTCTAAAAACCAGTGATTGCTCAACATGCAGCAGAATCATGTATCTTGGCTTATCCCAAACTGCTCAACCTAACACCCTGGATTGGCACATTTTGTATTACATATTACTATGTGCATGGGTTTTACTAGACAAACCATGATTTGGGGGCCCCATAAATCTAATTTCTGAGCCACTCTCTCCAAACTTGTTTCATCTGAATCAAAATATGTACATGCTCTATCTGTACCCAGCCAAAAACCATTTCTCAAGAAAGCCTCTTCATTAACTTATTTATAAATTTAAAAGGCTGACTTTTCTTAATCTCCAAAAACGGAATTTCAGGATTTGGTGATCCTTATGGGAAGACATTTTGCAGGACTTGGAAACTTTTCTTGTGCAATAAAATCACACCTGTGATTCTACCATGTGGTAAAATCTACCTGTTTCTGTTGCTAAATTCAATAGACCTCTTCACCATTACCCTACCTCTCACCACATGCCTTCACAGGTTATAAGTGCTTTTATACTATATCATCTCATTTAATAGCAGAATATTGGAGTTTGGAATCAGCTCAAAGATTATGAGCTAATCCAAACTTCTCAATGTATAGATATGGAAACTGCAGCCAAAGGTAAAATATTTTTTCAAGGTCGCATAGCTAGAAACCGTTGCACTTACATAAAGAACTCAAGTTTCCTAACAGGAAGTACAGTCCATCTTCTCTCATGCTGTCTCTTCCTCAAAAGTTTACGTTGAATTGAAGGCTGTACCTACTTCTCATGGTGCTGATCTTTATTGACCCAAGGGTTCTGTCTGCATAGAGAAAGGCAGAAAAGCTAACCAACACAAGTGTCTTTTCTACTCTCAAACAAGTTATGTGATGGCCCATAATGCAAATAAAGAGTGCTGAAAAGGAGCCATGAAAACTGGAGGGAGTGGAACATGAAGACTTATTTGCCAGGAATTCCCTGGGAAGAGCACTGTGGCAGCTTAATGTGCATAGGAATCACCTGGTGATCTTGGTGACATACAGTTTCTAATGCACTAGATCGAGGATGGGGCCCCGGAGATTCCCCAGGTGGTGTGAATGTGAATGCTGCTGGGCTGCAGACCACACTTGAGAGTAGGTAGGGCACAAACTTGAGACCCTCGAAACCTGTGCCTCGGGGGGCCCTCTGCTGGCAGCTGTGCGGGCAGCAAACAGACTCCCTGTTGGCGATCCAGAGGATAGAAACAAGATTTAGGTATTAGGCTTCCTCTCCCATGTGATGGTTAATTTTACGTATCAACTTGGCTAGGCTACGGTGCCCAAGTGTTTGGTCAAATACCAGTCTATATTTTTATATGCGATTAATATTTAAATCAGTAGACTTTGAGTAAAGCAGATTACCTTCCATAACATGGGTGGACCTCATCCAATCAGTTGAAAGCCTTAAGAGAGAGAAAAAAAACTGAAGTTCTCAGAAGAAGAAGGAATTGCCAGAATTCCCAGCCTGTGGGCCTGCCCTACACATTTCAGACTTTCCTGTCCCATAGTTGCATGAATCAATTCCTTAAACTAAATTTCTTTAGATAGATAGAGATATCTAAACTTATCTCTGTATCTATCTCTTTCTAGCTAGATAGAGTGAGAGCAGGACAGAGGGAGAGAATCTGCAGTACATGTGTGTGCATATTCTGTGTGTGTGTGTGTGTGTGTGTGTGTGTGTGTGTTCTGTTTCTCTGGGGAACCCTTACCAATACATCACAACAATTAGAAAATAACAATTTCCCAGAATAATACTGTTTCTTATCAAGCACTGACAAATATAAAAAGGTAACAGAGAAAACACTAAATATATTGATTCTTCATTCATTTATCAAATATCCGTGAGCATGTGTTCATTCTGTGCCAGGTCCTGGGGATACAGTGATGAGGAAAACAAAGGCCCTGCCCTCGTCCTGTACATGTTCCAGTGAGGGAGACACACAACAAATAAATGGACAAATAATAGAAATGAAGGAAACAATAAGTGTTATGAAGAAAAATAGAGAAAGATGAAAGTAGACAGTTAAAGGTCTCTCAGAGAAGGTAGTACTTGAATAATGTTTGAGCAGAGCCCCTTCACATGAATTCACATGTTTACCTGCCCAACAAATGTCTTTAAGTTTTCACCACGTTTGACGTGATCCTCTAGCTAGGGATAAAAAGATAAATAATATCTGACTTTAGGAAATTTATACTCAGAGAAGGCACTGCATAGAAGTTACACCAGAGAAGCTTGCCTGAACTATAAAATGGCCAAAAGATAACAAAGTTTGGATTAGAGAAATCCTTTAAACCAGATGAGCACTGACAGAAATATATAGTGTATGTTGGGATCCGAATCTTAAAATAAGTTATTTTTTGAGCATACTAAATTACCTAATTAATTTTGCTTTCGGCAGTATTTCTTTGAAGATCCATTTCAGCTCTCATATAACAAATGCTATCTGGCTATTGATCCTTCCAACTTTCAAGTCTCAACATTTGTTCTTCTGTTGTTTCTTTATGACTGGTAGCTATTAGGGCTGTCATTACACAGTTCTACTCTGATACCCATATGAAGTGCAGTACATAAAAGAAGGCATTGTTTAAGGGGTTAGAGTGTATGCCGGTTGGCCCAAATTGTAATCTTCTCTACTTACCTCAACCTACTTATTAGGTCTATACAACCTACAACAGTTTTATGCATCTTTTTTATTCTTAAGCCTGGAATTTGCTTTTAATATTAAATAACTAACAGAACCTAAGAGTAAAAAGCATAAGGATTGGTAATAATATAGCTCTTAAAATAATATAGTAAGAATATAAATCTTAAATGTTAATATACACCTTGAAGCAAATTTTAAAACTTGAAAGTGAATGTACTTTGTGCCTAACACTTAGTTCCTTGAGAGTCTGCTTGGGGAGAACCTGGTTTCGGAGAAGTGAAAGAGAACTAATGTTTGTTAAGTTCTTCATACATTCTCTCACATATCCTCACAATATTATAGAAATGTTGGAATCTGGGTTTATCTCAAGTCTGCTCAACTGTAAATTCTGTGTTCTTTCTATATACCATATCATTTCCCCTAATTTGTGCAAGAAACATATCTGGTCTCCTGTGTCTACTCTAGTTCCCCCTCCAATCAAGATATTAATAGAAGGAACTTTACAAAATGCATGTCTCACCATATCACCTTCTATGCCCAGTATTTAAAACTTTCTTGTGGTTTTCTCTTGCTCTAAGTTTAAAGGGAAAAATTCATAACAAGACCCAAGAGACCCTGCATTCTCTGGTCCCAATATTACTCTCCAGCCTCATCTTATACCCATGTGCACTCTTTCTGCATCAGCCACACACTGTTCATTTTTTATGATCCCTCCTGCCACAGGATCTTTGCACATGCCAGATTATTTACCTAAAATATTCTTCCCTTTTCTCTTAATTTAATTAATGTCCTTCAGATCCTGGTTCAGGTATCACCTGATCAGGGCAGGTAGGCGAGGGGTGGGGAGGGAGTGATTATGAGAATTCTAGAGGGAAGGCCAGCCATGTACAAAGGAACCGCATGAGTCTTACTATTTTCCATAGTGCCTGTACCAATTTATATTCCCACCAACAGTGTACAAGCGTTCTCTTGTCTCCATATCTTCACCAGCATTTATCTTTATATTCATTTTTTTTATGAAAGCCAAACCATCCTAACAGGTGTCAGGTGATATTTCATTGTGGCTTTTATTTGCATTTCCCTGATGATTAGTGATGTTGAGCACCTTTTCATATATCTGTTGGTCTATGCAGGTCCTTTACCCCTTTTTTAACCCAATTACTTCATTTTTATTTGTTTTTGTTTGTTTTCTGATACACTGTAAGAGTTCCTTATAGGTTTTGGATACTAGCCCTTTACCAGATATGCAGTTTGTAAATATTTTCTCTTATTCCATACATTGCCTTTTCACTTTGTTTATTATTTTCTTCACTATGCAGAAGCTTTTAAATTTGATGTGCTCTCACTTTCATGATTTTGTTTTTGTTGCCTGTGTTTTTGGTGACATATTCAAAAAATCATTGCCAAGGCCAATGTACAGAATTTTGTTTCTGTGTTTTCTTCCAAGAGTTCTACAGTTTCAAGTCTTATGTTTAAGTCTTTAATCCATTTTGAGTTGGCTTTTGTGTATGGTGTGAGATAAGGGTCCAATTTCATTCTTTTGCATGTGGATTTCCAATTTTCCCAACACCATTTATTGAAAACTATCCTTTTCTCATTGTGTATTTTTGTCACCATTGTTAATGCTCAGTTGACCCTATATGTGTAGATTTATTTCTGGGCTGTCTATTTGGTGCTGTTCATTTATATGTCTGTTTTAATGTCAGTATCATACTGTTTGATTACTATAGCTTTGTAATATATTTTGAAATAAGGAAGCGTGATGTCCCCAGCTTTGTTCTTCTTACTCAGAATTGGTTTGGCTATTTGGGGGTCTTTTGTGGCACCAAAAAAATTTCAGGATTGTTTTTCTATTTCTGTGAAAAATGCCATTGGAATTTTTACAGGGATTATATTGACTGTGTAGATCAGTTTAGGTAGTATGGACATTTTTAACAATATTAATTCTGCCAGTCCATGAGCACAGGATATTTTTCTATTTATTTGTGTCTGCTTTAATTACTTTCATCAGTGTTCTATAGTTTTCTGTGTAAGGAAGACTCTTGAATTAGAGGAGTAGTAGTGAAGTGGAAATATTGAGATAGATATACAAAGCACTATATTTTATCTAATGTAAACCACTGGGACCACAGGACATAGACTGGACCATAGGACACCATATTTCTTTTTATAAAAAAACAGAGAATAAAACTTCTGCTAATCAAACTACAGGAATACATTGATTGTTGCTTGTTATGATGCATCCTAATTTCAGAGATGGTAAAATGTGAAATATGCTTCTACAATTGATGAAATACAGTACTTAAAGGTTTCGAGTGTAGAGAGGAAAAGAGAATGACAGAAGTCAAGAATTAGCTTCTAGCTTTAGTGATGAAATGGAAACTGATCCAGCAAAATGAGGCAGAGAATATAGGACATGAGCTCCTTTACGGTAAAGAGGGTGTTTCATTTTGGACTTAAGTTTGAGACTCTTGCAGGATATTTGCAATGGAGAATACATAGTCTGAAGCACACATGAAAGTCTGAGCTTGAGGCAGAGACTTGGGAATCATCCACATTTAGGTTGCATCTGCTTGAAAACCTGATAGTGGACGAAATCTCATAGGAAGTAATGCAAAGCTTAGTAGCAGTTAAACACAGGCCAAACTAAGTGAGAGATGCAGAAAGAAAGAAAAGGAAGGACAAGCAGGACAAAGTGAGTATATTGCCAGGAAGTTAAGGGAACAGAAAAATTGTAAGAGAGAAAGCGATCATTAATATTCACTGGAGAACTATTGGGTAAGATAAAGACTGAACTGTTCCTCAGGTCCGATCACTAGGGATATCAGTAAGAATAGTCTGCAGAGTGACAGGGGCAGAAGCCAGGTTTCAGGGGGTCGAGGAATGAACGTGGGATGAGGTAATAGACATTTGAGATGAGACCGATTGTTCAGTGTCGCTGAGAGGAAAAGAGACAGTGGACAGAGTTTGCCAGAAGATGTATGATGAAGGGAAATAGTTTTAGAGCAAGAGAAAAGTTTCGTGCAAAGGAAAAGTTTTTAAACCGGGGGGAAAGAACCACTAGAAAAAACGAGTCTGAGAGAGTCGGAGAAAGGAAGTTGTTCAGTGAATGAATGAGTGGTTGAGATAGCCTTAATTTTCTCCCTAAAATAACCAAAGTCTGCTGCATGATATTGGTATTGGGAAAGGTTTCTGACTATAACAAATTGAAAGCATTTTCTAATTTAAAAAGTAACCTTTCCTATGTTTTTATATGTAGGATTAAATTAGCCAAACCCCAAATAGCAAAGACATAACAAAGATAGAGGAACTATTCTAATAGAAATGATCAGGCAGACATGCTTTATTATACTTTCCAAATGCTGGATTTTATTATGTTTACACTATGCAGAAATAGCCAGAAACTGCCAGAAACCTAGAACAGTAACCAAGTCTTACACTTGAAAGGTGTTTAATAGTAAGACAAAATGGCAAAATGATTAAGAGGTCATTGAAAATGACTCTCAAATTTTTATCCTTTTCATGCCATCTTTTATGACACAGAGTTTCAGATAAGATACTGCCATGAATAAAATTATTTTACCCCCAGAGAGAGCACTAAGAAATGTTCAACGTCTGCTAAAGTAATAATGGAGACTTTTAATTATAAAAAGGCAGCTTGATCTTTTGACTTTCTGTCATGAAATAGGAGTAATGAGACTTATTCACAAATTCTAAGAATGAAATGAGAAAATGAATTTCTTAAATATAGTTAAAATATTCTAATATTTAAATGCCTTAATCACTCATGAAAATTTTACTGGAAATGCATCCTCTTAAATTCTTGAAGATAGATAACCATTCTGACACTCTTAGTTGAAAAGTAAATTCTCGTTTTATATCTACTACAGGTAGTGACTAAAGTCCACATTGTCAGCAAAAACAATTTTGTTTTAAACAAATCCCCACTGAATATTAAGGAACACATTAAAAGTGATAATTTTCCTATGTCTTGCAATAATTTATCTTATGATTAATTTAATTACTGACTAGAATGTTTTATATGCAATAAAAGAATATTTCACCACAATAGTATTCAACTATTCAAACCACACTGTTTTACAAACAATGGCTGAATATTAATGTCAATAACTTCTGCATAAGCAAGGTAAAGACTTTTTCTAATTTACTCAAGATTAAGTTTAAGATCGATTTAAGCTGTTATAGATATTGGTTAAAGGACCATGGTTGAGAAGTTTCACTATTTAATCTATTGAAAGTGACAGCTGTATATTACATGAATTTGTAGTTATGGACTTTTGACCATTTACTTGCTTACTAGTCTATAATGGCTTTGGATAGTCCACTATGTAAGTATATATTTAGTCATTTCAAAAACTGCATATTATTTGGTAACATGATAAAAGAGGTGTTTTCTCAGTACCATTCTGGGTTCATGCCAGCTATTCACAAATAATTCTAAAACACGTTATTTACTAGTATAAGGTTTGGGAATTTGTGTGTTTATAAAGCATGCGTTGCTGCCCTAGATAAACTCTATAGAAGTTTTTCAGATATATTTATCTAGGAAAAATATCTGATTCCCATTTTTTTCAACCCTACCTTTACCTTTGACCTTGCCCTAGACTGTCTTCTAGAAAAAAAATATGGTCTTGACAGCAGTGATTACTTAATTGCCACTTCATTTCCTGTTTCTCCTTTAACTCTGATCTCAAAAAGATGTCTACACCTGTACCACTGGCATCCTATTTCCTAGTTCACAGCTAGTTTCCACCTTCAAAGGTTAGACTTTCAAATATCTCATAGCACTGAACTAGGTTACAATATATTGTCTGTCGCCATATGTCTCTTCAGTTTCTGAGTTTGCTTCATGAGACTAAATATTCTTTTCTCACAATCTGCCCTTCTCCCCGTCTCACTTATTCTTTCACTGTTTTTAACAGAACCCACATTCTCTAATTCATACTGTAAAAATCATCTAAACTTACTATTAACTTATTTTTATCAGTAACTGGAATTTGTGAATAAATTTTTAAAAATGGCCTCAGCAATTTGTGAGTACATCTAACAGAATTTTAGAGTCACACATAATCTTACAGGTCATCTAATGAGATTGTTTCATTTAGCAGATATGGAAAGGAAAGCTAAGGCGAAATAAAAATCAAGTGATCTTGATCCTGCTGTTGGTGAGTAGTATAATTTTAGTATTAAAATCCAGGTCTTCTTAGTATTGCATTGTTGTGTCTGCTGGGGTTATTATAAAAATTTACATAGGCATTATTTTTATATATTACATTTTATATGAAGTAAGATATATTTGGTTGCTGATGACTGTGTGTGTGCATGTGTGTGTGTGTGTAGAGAGAGAGAGAGAAGAGAGCAAGAGCCTTACACATATATAGCTATAATAATACAAAATAGTATAGGATCTCAAAGTAAATTTCATTGGTATTAGCCAAATCACCAAACATACTTTCCACTAATTTTTCTATTAATTTTAATATGTAACCATATGTAATTAACTGATAATCAAATTTTACATTTACATCTTGACAAATTAATGTTGGTAAGCAAAAAACATACACAGTAGTTTAAATTTGTGTTGCGTTCTCACATAAAACTATATAAAACAGCATTTACTAAAGGCAATGGAAACTCATGATTGCTGTGTTCAAGTAAAAGTTTTGGAATTTAAGAAGCACTTAGTTGTTGCATTAGGCCATTTAGGATGTTTCAACGTCTCAATTGACTGTAATTCCAATCTGCTCAAGTGCCCTGTTAATGACCTTCCTTCTCCAAGTAAGCAGAGGAATTCAATGTTTATACTTAAAAAAAAAAAAAAAAAAAACTCTACCACAAACAGATTGAAGGACAGCTTCTTTTCATTCTATCTTTACTATGGCATGAGAGAGTAAATTGTTACCACTACATCAATTGAGAGAAGCTTACCTTTAGTGGCTCTTAATGAAAGCCCTCATTGACAAAACAAAATCAACAGATCCATGTATAAGGAAGCCACTTAAGTGTTTTCCATTTCTTATTGTCTAACAGTGAGTAATTATATTTGTAAAGTTTAAACAAGCAATGAAATTTACCCACACTTACACTTTAACTTTCGTGCCATGTAGTAAACAGATAGGTCTCTAGGCTTCCTGTAGAAATGTCACTCTCACATATAGATATATTCAGATTTCTACGCAGAGTGAAAGAGTCCTGGCACCTGCGGATGCTGCCACAAAGAAGTTCCATCTGTAACCTCTATGCCCAAAATAATCTTGAAACCCTAAAGAAGGCAATATCTATTTGCATGAGTTCCAAACTAAGAAATCAGAAAAACTTGTTTTATCTTCTCCTAAAGTTGAGGAGAGGCAACAGATAACTATTAATATTAAAATTTAATGTAAAAAGCCATTGTGTTTCAGAAGTCGAGGTATTGCATTTAATACATAAATCTTTAAAAAACTCTATGCACCTGATGTCGCCTTTTTTTATAAGCATAAAAAAGGTATTTGGATCTCCCAAAATATTTATTCTCAGATAATTTGTTTCCAACAGTGTACAATGTTATCTGTCTAACCTACAGGAAAAGTTTTCCATTTTATTTTGCGCAATGTGATTTTATATTCGAAGAGGTAAAAACATTTAAGGCAACACATCAGTAATAACGACAATGAAGTCCTGCACTGTTTCAGAAAAAATTTCAAAGAAAATACATACGATTCTATATTTTTTCAGTTACAGTATTTGTCCATGGATTTAAACAATAATATAATGCAAATTCTTTATAGAATCAATAAATATTCCTTTCGGTGAAACTAAAATTTATTGTGATAGGCATTCTCCCCCAGATTTTTAAATAAATAAATAAAATAGTGAGAGCATAAGGATTCCTGTATTATCTAATTCCCTCAAATCGGAAGAGATTAACTAACCCAGACAGGTCTTTTCACTGCCCGAACTGTGTGTTTCCCTCTACACTACATATAAAAGTTTTTAAAAATGCAGGACAATGAAAAAAAATAGTCAAGGGAAAGTTTTGCAACACATTAATGCTATACCCATAATAACCAAAAAAGTTTTTTAGGGCATGATGTCAAACAGGTGCCAAATTTTCACCTGATTAGGAAAGCAGCAGCTGATCTGTGTTGCTGGAGAAGGAGGATGAAGGATGGGTAGGGGAGGACACATTGAATAGAAGGTGAAAAGGAGCACGTGGCATGGGAGGTCACCAGGGAAGGAGATTTGGACTGGACTGAAAAATGCCTTGCATGAGAAGTTTCTGAGGCTTAGATTTTATCTTGTAAGTCATTGGGAACCAATGATGGTTTTTCAAGCTGGAGAGTAATTCTTGGCTTTGATTCTTCCGTGTCTCAAATTCCACTAGTAAATAATATGTTAGGAAGAGAGTGTCTCTATGGTTTAAAGTGTTTAATGAATATTTTAGAGGAAGTGGGTAATTATGACGGTCAATGGGAGGATTTGAGTAGAATTGGAAGTAATCAAGGAAAGCAAAGGAATGATATCTTAGCAGGAAAAATGGCTTGTGCAAAATTTGATAAAAGTAGACATGTATGCGTTTAAGCAAGGAGTGAGAACCAGAGGTGGGCTTGAGTACTGCAGTAGTACTCTAAAACATAGTGGTTAAGAACACAAGTTTTGGAGTCATCTGCTTGAGTTCAAATTTCAGCCCTAACACATGCTCTAGCTGAATAATCTTGAGCAAGTGTCATGATTAGATTACTTTGTCTGCTTTATGCAAAAGAGAGAGAAAGGAGGAGAGAGAAGAAGGGAAGAAGGAGGAAAGGGAAGGCAGGGGAAGGGAGGGAGAGAGCGAGGGGAGAGATAAGGAAGGGGAGGGGAGGGGAAGGGAAGGGAGGGAACAAATGTCGCACAAATCATTGATATACATCATAGACGGTTGATTTTCACAAACTAGATATACTTCTACTGCCTAAACAAGCAGAGCAAAACCCAAGAAGTTCCCTTCTCAGCATGAGACAGATTTTTTTTCATGAGACAGATTTTAAGCATGGAAATTAATTTGCTAAAATAATATTTAAGAAAGATAATTCTAACAGGACGCAGAATAGAAATAAATTAATACAACTTGATATTTGGATAACAGTATGAAAATATCAGGTACGGGAAATATAAAATGGCTTTTAGTATGAATGACTAAGAATTAGAATGCCATTGACATTATTAGAAATTCAGAAGAAGGACTAATTTTGGAGGGGTAATGAATTTACTTGTTTTTTGGAATATTATTTTCTTATTATAAAACCAAACACACACTCATTATGAAAATCAATGGAAAATACAATAAAGAGAAAGTAGAAAAGTTATCAAAAACTGCTCTTCACCCAGTGGTGTATACTCTTTCCTTTTTTCTCTGCATAGATTTACATATGTAAACATACGGATACACATTTTTATAAATATGGTGTTATGGTCTATTGTGTCATGCCTACATTTTTCTCCGAACATAATATAAATATAAACTTAACATGAACTTATCTTGACCATAAATGTACCAAAAACATTTTTCATATCACACTTCTCTGTAACTGTGTTTATTTGGCTGTATTACATTTTATTGTAGGGATATGCCATTATTTTTAACCAATCCCCTTCTGTTGCACAATTGTATTATTTCTAGTTTTCATTTACATAAATGATGCTATGGTATATATGTATGTGTGTGTATACATATAAAAAATCATACATTTTACCCTAAAATATATCATGAAAAATGGGATTACTGCATTATAATTACTGGACCATTTTACAGCTTTTGATACACATTGCCAAATTTTACTTCACAAAAGTTTTCTCTTCTGTTAACAGTATATGAGAGTGACCAATTCCTTGCACTCTTGCCAATACTCTATAATTTTCTTTTAAATATTGTCTTTGACAAGTTGGTAGGTGTAAATAGTATGCCTTTTTCTGTTTCGATTTACATTTCTTCGATAACTAGTAATTTTGAGCATTTTATTATTGTTAGTCCTTTATCTTTATTTTGTACATTTCCTGTTTGTGTCTTTTTTATTGTTTGTTTTAGGCATGTAGACTTGGAAGTAAAAGCAAGATGATGGAAAGGAAGTGATTAATATGTACATTGAGATGTTCTAGTGGACTTGTGAGAAAAGTCAGAGAGGGAAATGTAAATTTAGTTTTAGTACAAAGCAGTAACAGTTAAAGCCATGAACGTGAATATTTTAAGTATAAGTATTTAAGTAAAAGAAAAGGGCAAAGGGCCACAGACAGATGTATTCTTGGAAAACATCCACAGTCTTGAGTTCACAATGAATCAGGACTCAAAAAGGTAGATGAAGAATGAAGAACAGCATTGTGTATGGAAATAACTGGAAAATGTTTTGTAAGGAATATCAAATGTTACAGAGAAGAAAAATGGGAAATGAGAAAGTTCATTGATTTGGTAGTGGGAGGATCATAAATGTTCTCCAAGAGTGGGGTAGGCATCAGTCAAGTTTACTATTGAATATTTTCTTACCTTTAGAGTTTATTTCTTGTTTTACTGAGTTGGCATTGTTCTCTATGGCCCAGTCACAACTTGGCA
>RJWJ010023678.1:0-25592 GCA_004363605.1 Indri indri | reverse complement strand
ACGCCAACATTTATTGTTTTGGGACTTTTTGATAAAGGCCAGTCTCACTGGAGAGAAGTGATATCTCATTGTGGTTTTGATTTGCATTTCCCTGATGATTAGAGATGTTGAGCATTTTTTCATATGTTTTTTGGCCATTATTCTGTCTTCTTTTGAAAAGTTTCTGTTCATGTCCTTTGCCCACTTTTTGATAGGGTGGGGATTTCACTTCTGAGATATGTCACATGAGACTGATTTCACCTTGCTAGCTCTTCTCATTTCTTCTTGTATGCTTACTCTGACGGAGCTTCCGTGTCTTGACTGCCCTACAGAGAGGCCCACATGGCAAAGAACTGAGGCCTCGGGCCAACTGAATCATTCCAACATCCATAGATCTTGGACAGGGAATTGAGTTTTGAAATGACGCCAACCTTAGCTGACCTCTTAACTGCAGCCTGGGAGAACCCCTGAAGCAGAGGACCCACGAAGCTGCCTTCAGAAGCTGCACCCCAGAGAGTGCGAGCCTGTAAGTGCTGTTGCTTTAAGTCACTATGATTTGGGGTAATTTGTTATGCAACTGTAGATAGCCAACACAAACATGTAAAAGATCCTGTATTAGCGGGGGCAGCCTAAAGTACAGATAACGAAGAGTCCTGAACATGGACTGGCTCCACAAAACAATCGTGGTTTGCTATTCGGGTCAAGGAGGAGGGTCTCTTTCATGCAGATATTCAGGGACTGAGATTCCTTCCAACTTACGGCTCCACAATCCCCTAGGGCCCCGCTGTTGTCTGCATCCAGCCCAGAATGGAAAGGGGGCATGGCAGAAACAAACCCACTCCCACGAAAGCTCAGCCCCCAAGAAATACCCATCCCAGCTACTCACATTCTCTTGCGGAAAATTGAATCACATGGTCCCAGGTTAGGAACTGTATCTAGTCATGGTAGCTACAATCGTGGAGAGAATGGATATGGATAGTGCAGACCTTGGCTAAAAATATTCCGTGTATACTGGCCAGAGAGAGCCTGGCCTTGGACTCTTCTCCAGGTCACTTTTCCTGACACTGAAATTGTCAGGGGCTTGTCTACTGAGAAGTTATCTCTTTCTTTTTTTTTTTTTTTCATGTCATCCCTGGTCCATGTATCCTAATGTTGCCAAATGAAGGCCTGGGAGAATCTTCTCTCTTACGGTCTGTTCAGGCTGTGGCTTCTACAGTGTTTGCCTGCTTCTGGGAGTGGCCTTTGTATGCTGTCATGGTTGATTTATTCCTAACTCACTTGCAAAATGATGAGCTCCAAAAGGATCTCACACCACACTTCATCATCAGGTTGAACCAGACACTTTAGACCATGCTGTTTCCCGAATCAGTAGACACTTTGTTTCTGGATCAATAAAGATTAGGTTCAGTGGCATATATGAAGAAACCCAAACAATTGTGGCATAAACCAAAGGTTTATTTTTCACTTTATTTTTCTCTCATGGAAAGAAACCCTTAGGTTGGCAAGCCAGAGTTAGTATGGTAGCTTCATCAAAAGCCCAAGGTACCTCTATAGTTCTGCTGCACCATTCTCGAAGTCACCTTTGACTTTGCAAAGTGGTTTGCAAGATGGTTGCTGCAGCTCCAGCCATCATGTCTATGTTCCAGGCAGCAAGCAACAGAAGGGGCAAAGGCCAAAGAGTATATCACCCAGCTGAATCATCCTCTTTAAAGAGCATTCCCATAAGCTCAACCCAATGACATCCACTTAACCTTTCATTGGCCACCCCTATCTGCAAGGGAAGCTGGGAAATGTAGTTTCCTAGATAGACATATTGCTGAACATAGCCACATAGTACAGACGTTCTCTAACCAAAGAAGAAGGGGATCTTGGGTAGGCAGCCAGTGGTCTCTGACACATCCTCTTATTTCCTCCGGGAGCAGAAAGATGGATTCCCACAGAGCCAAATCCCAATTGGCTTTTCTATAACGGCCATTAACGGTATTGACTAAACTGTCTGTATCATTGCACTTTTATGGCTCTGCTGAGAAGAATACCCCAAGGCCACCGGCTCCTTTGTTATAGCTAACAATGGCTGAGTGTAAGAAGGAGGCAGTGCAATCTCCCGGGCAGATGGATGGTCACTTCCCAGACCCTGGCACCCAGACTTGGCCACGGCTGCCTGAGATGATTGCATGAGACGATGCCCATGGAACATTTTTTAAAAATCATTATGAGACATTATTTTAGAATAATTTTAGATTTACAGGAAAATTGACCAGATAGTACAAAGAGTTCTCATAATATACCCCCACACACAGAGTTTCCACTACTATTGAAATCTTATATTAGTTTGATATGTTCATTATAATTAATGAACCAATATTGATACATGATTATTAACTGAAATCCATAGTTTATCCATATTTCCTTGACTTTTTACCTAATGTTCTTCTTACTGTTCCAGGACCCCATCCAGGGTACCATGTTATATTTATTTTTCATGTCTCTTTTGGCTCCTCTTAGGTAAGAGGTGACATTTTCTGACTTTTCTTATTTTTAATGACCTTGACATTTTTGAGGAGTACTGGTCAGAGATCTTGTAGGAAGCGCCTCTGTTGGAATTTGCTTGATATTTTTCTCATGATAAACCTGTGGGCTATAGTTTTTTTGGAGGACGATCACAGAGGCGCAGAGCCATTTTCGTCACATCACAGCAAAGGTACACGTTATCGATGTGATTTATGACTGTTGATGTTAACTTTGATCACCTTGCTGAAGTAGTGTTTGTCAGGTTTCTCCACTGTAAAGTTCTGTTTTTCTTCCTTTCCATATTATATTCTATGGAAGAAATTCACTATGCACAGCCCGTATTTAAGGAGCAGGGAGTTGTGATCCCCTCCTTAGGTAAAGTATCTACATAGTGTATTTGGAATTCTTTCATATGTGAGATTTTCTTCTTCCCATGGAGAAAATTTGAAACTTCAAGAATCTATAATGTTTCTAGACCTGAAATATGCCTGTTGCATTTTCTTGAAACAAAAGAATTAGGAATACACATTTGACTTTGTCCATGATTAATTCTTAGGTAATTTTTTTTAAAAAAATAGTGTGTTTTATTTTCCTCTTTGTGAGTCATCCAGTTTGAAGAGTCCTCCTCTTCCAAAGTGACTTATAACAAATACAACTTCTTTTTGATATTTAAATTAAGTTCATTTGTATTGTTATTTCCTAGAAACCTAATGATGAGGCCTAACATGTACCATGCATGCATTACACAAGTCTCCCATATATTTTAAACTAATGTTATATATCCTATAGCTACTGACAAAAATTTTGGACCAAAAAAACAACTTTTGTCTCCCAGCTGCCATGTGCATCTCCATGAAAAGAGGCTCTTTTGACATTCTTTTCTGCCCCCTGAGTGCACAGCTCACATTCTTACCAGCACATGGAGGCTGGGACAGGAAGCCACCAAAAGGGTCACCTGAGAACAGTGCGGTTATATAAGCATAGGGCTGGCAGGAACATCCAAGGCCACCTACTTCTACTTGAAACTCTCCAGGAACAGAGCTCACTCCCTCCTGGAATGTCCATGCCAGCTCTTGGAGGATGGCTCTGTTGAAAGCAAATTCTTTCTCTAAGTCAAAGCCATTGGCTGACTTCCATCATTTAGCCCCATTCTGACTCTCTGGGTCATAAAAGTCAGATCTATCATCTCCCATTGGTATTTCTTCAAGGTACTGATTGTGCCTCCTTCCAAGTCAGACTCCTCTAAGCCCAACACAGTTGGTTCTTGTTTCTTCATTGACAAGATGTGATTTCTGGGCTCGTTACCACCCTAGCTGTTCTCCTTTAAGTAGACTCCAGGATGTGAAGATTATCGGTTCATCCCAGATCTCCCAGGATTTTCCAAGATGAGTCTAAGAGTCCTCATCTAGAAAGGGAGAAAAATAATACTTGCCTGTAAGGTCTCTGGGAGAATTAAAAGAGATGTTTGCATAAACTCTTGGACAGTGCTTGGCACATGCAAAGTGGCAATAATGGTTCATAGTGACAGTTCCCCTTCTTGACCCCACTGACTGGGCACCGTGCTTGGCTCTGCCCTATAGCAAATTCCATGAAGCCGCAGCAGTGGGTAATAGCATCCTGGTAAGGAAACAAGCCTACTAACAACAGAAACCCTGGGAAAGCAATAAAAGCAAAGCAAAACACACAAAATCCAAAACAAAAACAAAAGCCCTCCCTGTATTTGAGAGAAGAACCTTTTGCAACATCTAGCCTCTGGTGTTCAGCCTCCTCACTCCTCTGGATAATTCTTTTCAAAAGTAGATAACTTAAAACAAAACAACAAAACAGAACAAGAAGAACAAAAGCTTCCCATCACGCTAAACAAAAGCACTAACTTTTTCCTCCCTGGAGATGGCAGGGCTTTTTCTTCCACCCAGCATCATCACTCATGTTTATCTCACAGCAGTCAAGAGTGGGGCACTGTTTAATGTGACACCTCTGGGACATTGTCACATGTGCTGGGAAAGCCCAGGAGGGCACAGAGGGTGGCAATGGACAGGCAAGCACAGGATTGGTGGGAATCAGGACTTGCTGGCTCCTGCAGGTTTCCTCTGCTCTGTCACCTGCTTCCAGCCTAGCACTGTGCCATTGGCTGGTTATGAACCTCATGGAAATTTCCAGAAAGAAAAGCAGGTTCTCTCCAGGGTCCAGCACAGCAGTTCCACTCTCTAGAAGAATTGTGGAGACAGGCATGGTGGCTCATGCCTATAATCCCGGCACTTTGAGAGGCTGAGGTGGGAGGATTGCTTGAGGCCAGGAGTTCAAGATCAGCCTGGGCAACATAGTGAGACCTTGTTGCCACAAAAAAATTTGTTTTAATTAGCTGTGAGTGGTGGTGCACACCTGTAGTCCCAGCCACTCAAGAGGCTGAGGCAGGAGGATCACTGGAGCCTAGGAGTTGGAAGCTGTAGTGAGCTATGATCAGGCCACTGCACTCCAGTCTGGGCAATAGAGCAAGACCCTATCTCAAAAAAAAAAAAATTGTGGAAACAGCTCTAGGCAAATTCATAGGAGGTTAGGGGTAGGCTTCTGGGGGCAAAGGGAATCTGAGTTATAAAATAGCAGTAATATCAGTGCAGTTTCAGTGTACACCAAACCAAAACTTTCCTCTGGTTCCCATGTGGGCTCCAGGGACACTCTTCAAAGAACATCTAAGAAGCGGGTATAAATAGCAGCGTGGAAGGATCCACGTCCAGGGGGCCTCTGAGGCACTGAGAAGCCTTTCAGCTTTTGTTGAAACTTTTCGTCTTCAACGCCTTGTTCACACGGTCAAATGTGCAGACATACTTTAACTCAAGAATCTCAAACTCTGCATTAGAGAGGTGGCAGCTTGTACTGATGCAGAGAAATCTGGAGGTGTGAACTTTGGCACTGGAAATTTGGTTTGATGCCTTAGGCTAAGACTGGAGGTTTCATTCTTTGTGTGTTTTCAGGGTCTGGGGAATAATATAAAAATTTGCATATTGTCTTTTGGTATCTGCATAGCCGGGTATAAGCACCTTGCCTGATAGCTACCCACTGGCTGTGCCGGAGTCCTCTGCAGCATTCTTGGTACCCAGAGTTCATGCTGATGTCGGCTGCCCACTGCAATGATCCCACCAGAAGCTTCACTTTTCCTGCCTTTCGAAACTGCAGAGTGGATGAGAGCCCAGACTCCCAGGACTGAGCGAGAGGATATCATGTCAGTTACCAATGACCCATGTACTCAGTGAAAAGATTAGTACAACTGATATTGACAAAGTTCACCAAGAACCCCTAAAACTCGCTCTGACCCACGCTTTCCAATGTTCTGCCCAGCAAACTTTTACTCTACATTGAAAATATAAAGAAAAAAAAATCCTGTGATTTAAAGTCATGAGGCTTTGTTCTTTTTCACATGAGATAACGAGCTTGAGAAAGACCAAAAGATGAGCAGTAGGAAGAAAAACAAGAGTTGAAAACATTCTCTCTGTGGGAGTAATTTTTTTCTCCCAAGGATAAGAGCTGTGGTTGGTCTGTGGGCACCACTGCCTTATCAAACGCTCAGCAAGATAAAAGGATGCGTAATGGAAATAACTCAAGCTGTGATTCTCAGCTGGGCTTCGCAGGGGCTCCTCTGACTTTTGCATGTACAAGATGTCTGGGAGATTTTCAGATTTTGTGTCTTCATTTCGATAATTATCTAAAAATTAATATAAGCATATTCTGTATTATCTTGATAACCAGGTGAGTACTGAACGTGATTTTAGGACACGTGTTTATGTTTGTGTCCCAACAGCACTGGCTCTGAATAGCTCTACAGGAATCGTCACAGGGAAAAGAAAAGAGAGTGGAGATTTTAATATAAACATGTTTGTCTCTTGAAAGTTACCAGAAAATCTATTCCCAGAGAGCAGAGTTTCTATCTGCTTTGTTACTACTTTCTCCTTAGCCATGTCCTAGACAGAGGTAGGTACTCAGTAAAAACATGGTGAAGGAATGAATGGAGAGTCAGTATTTCAAAATACTTCGAGTGCAGAAAAGTAGAGAGAGAATCAAGCTATCTCGAGGCACAGAAGAACCGACGCGGCAGTTGGAACCACTTTCCCATCTGAAGCCTCAGCAATGGAGTTTCAGCGAGCAACGCTGCCGCTGAGTCCAACAAACGCTGGTAAGTTAAATTTTATTTACTTTGCAGCTTCATTCATATTTACTTGTAAATTTCTTTCTGTTTTATAGTTGCAATAGACCAATGAGCAAAAGCTATTTTATGTTGACACATATTTGGGAAACACTATGATAAAAAATACATTAGGTCAGCCCTGAGCGTCTGTGAGAATTTTTTTTCTCTCTAGGATTCCACCTGTTACTTAAGAGACACTAGGTAAAAATTTGCAACACTGTATGTCCCGTTCTGTGGGACACAGCTCACGGCTTCCCTAGCTAGGAAAGTCAACCATGTCTCCAGGTGGCAGGCGTGAATTCTATCCAGTGATCGAGCTGCTGCCTATGGAATAGAGGTTGTTTTCCTCTCAGTTGCAGCTGGCAGAGTTCAAGTTTAAAGGCGGTCCGGTGCCTTTGAGACACACTGCAGGTGTCAGCAGGTGCTTAACCTTGCTAAGCAGCAGGAGGCGTTGTCTCGCCTTCGGCGCTCCAGAGGGCTGGACGTCGGGGAAAGGGTACTGAGAGTCAGACTCTGCCTGGCTACCCATCAGAAAGAGTTATCCTGCCCCGGAACAACCTGTCTCCAGGGTCACCAAGCAGATACTCAGTGATTACCTGGACAGGTGGGTGGGCATCCACCAGGAGAGTGCATCCGATGAGATTTTGAAGAATATGAACACCGCCCCCCCCACCAACCATTTATTAAGGATGATAATACTAACTGGCTAGGCCTGGGGAAGACCCCTGTGTTCTGGAACCATCCACAGCATCAGTGATCCCTGGCTGGCTTTCTTTGCTCCTCTCCTTGGCTCTGTGAGCTTGGGAGATCTATTGGGGGGGGGGGGGGTCCCGTACCAACGCAGCAGATGAAGTCAAGCTGGGAGCCACGTGGCAAGAGCCATCCCTCAGCTGGGGCCTCTCTGGGGAAAGACTGGAATCGGCTAATAGGCCGGGACCCCCACTCACGCCAACAGGCAGAGGCCCCATGGCATGGCCGCCCGAGCTCCAGGGCTGGGGCACCATATGTTGCATCTGTTTTCTCTCACATCGGAGCTTTCAAGGGCAAAGGCCATGGCATTCGTCTGTTCACCACGGTGCCTCACACTTGCTCGGTATATTTTAGCTCCTCCCTGCCTCCCCGTCTTCTCTCTTTTTCCAAGAAGTTATAAAAGGCAAACCGCAGGAGAGGTATCCAGACATATTTGTTGAACTGAACTGAAATGCACCCCTGGAGTTCGCGGGGTGCACCACTGATCCCCAAACTCAGGTCTCAGAAACTTGCCTGGGAAGTGAGAGAGCAGAGAGGCCAAGATGCTCGGAGATCAGTGACTGGGGCAGGTGAGGCGCCGCTGGTCTGCTGCCCGCCTGCCGGTCGGGGGCTCCAACCGGAACGCAAGGCTGGTACCTGGCAGTCAGCAGGTCTGGGCGCCTCAGTGCAGCCCCTTGGCTTGTCCCTGGACTGCACTGGCGCCTGGTTCCCTGTGGGGGCCCCGGGCCACTCCCGAGCCTATTCCCAGCTGGCTGTCTGTGGGCCCTCCCCAGAGCTGCATTCCAAGTGCAGAGGAATGAGGAGAAATAGCACCGGAAGCAGGGACAGCTCACTCCCCGCAGCCCTGGGAAAGTGGCCTCCTCTGCCGGGGCCTCACTTTGGGAAATTGGTATGTTTTTCAAGAATGGCAGAAAAAATATCAGGTAGAAAAAATATCAGATGGAAAAAAAATGGCTTCAGAACTCCACATCAAAAGGCTCGGAGTGTCTTACGACAGTGGCTTCTGGGCCCCATGGCGCTGTCTCTGTCTTTTCTATTTCTTGTCCTGCTCTAGCCTCCGGCATACGTCAAACCCTAAAGAAAACATTCGAGAAACAACAGAAAGATTCAAAGACATCTGCTCTGACGGCTTGGACATTTATCAGGAATACCATCTGTGATCGTTCTTTTCGCCATGGAAATTGAGGGGAAGAATTAGAGAAAAGAGAATAAATGGTCACGGCCAGGGCAGTGCCGGCGCTCGGGGTGAGGGGAGGAGGCTGGCGGCGCAGGAGGGAGACAGGACCAGAGCCCAGTCCCCCCGCTGCTCCTGCCCTGTGGCAGAGGTGACAGGGAGGGGTGGTCACTGGATCTGTCACTCCTTGAGCTGTAGATGGTGCCAACTGCCAACAGATGGCGAAGGAATGTGCGATTTCTCTCGAGCTCAATGCTTGGAGCTTGCTGGCAGAGATGTGGGGGTCTCCAGAACTACCAAATTCTCCCAAAGGACTTGGGACCAAACCCCCAACCCCCACCCCAGGGTCTTGCTTCTCTTTTCTCTCCCTGCCTCTCTCTGGCTTTGTCAGTCCCTCTTTCTGCCGTGGCCCCTGGCCACTTCCAAAGCCACCCAGGCAGGACCCAGAGGGGTAAAGTGGGTGCTGACCGGGATGCTGCCTCACGCTGTGGCCAGTGTCCTCGGGTGTCCCAAGCCTTTGGGAGCAAGCTGCTGACACTGGTGCTGATGTGAACGGGCAGCCCAGGCTCCGGGGCCCTGGCACCAGGGCTGGAGCCGGATCTCAGAGCACACCATGGGCCTCCTGGAGTCCCTAAGCCAGCACCCGCCACCACCCCACGAACGAGCCAACCCAGCCACACTGCCATGGTGTGGGCGGCCCTAAGGAAGGCACGCGTCTCTCCCAAGTCCTGGGACACCTGCTGACGTCCACATCGTAGGGGCTGCCCCCTCGGGAGCACAGATGGGCCCCATGTTCAGCTCCGTATCTCAGCTTCTCCCCGAACCCCCGCCAGGGAACTGACGATCGCTAGCTCTTCTCGCTGTCACCCCGAGACTCTGGGATTTAAGGTTCACCGCTCCTCATTACCAAACAACATTTTCCATCAACATGCTCGTGGAGTCCGACCCTCACAGAACCCAAACAAAAGTGGCAACTGACACGTGCGTGTGACAGGGAAGGGGGCGGGTCTCCTGGGCTTCCTTGAAGGAAAGAGAAATGGGACAGTAAGAGCCAAGGGCGCTCCCTGCCCACCCCACTCTGCCCGTTCCCCTGACAGAGGCCTGGCATCTTTTAGGATTTCCCTTTTCCATCAGCATCCAAGGGGCAGACGCTCCCACCATGGGCTCCCAGGGCTTGAGCTGCGAAATTTGCTGGAAGGCAGCAGGAGGGGTGGCCGAGCCAGGTCACCCCGAGGTTCTCCTCCTCCTTGCAGCTTCCCACACCAACCTGACCCTCCCGCCCCAGGGTCCGCAAGGGGATTAGGAAGTGAGTGTCAGATGTCAAGGTCAGTCTGGCTTTGTGGGGAGGCGTGTGCCAGGGCAGTCTGGCTTTGTCTCAGCCCCGACCCACGAGGGCTTTTTGCCTTTAATGAGACCACACCCTCCAAACCGAAGAAAGCCCTGCCACGTCTCCCTCACTCCGCGTCCACCTCTGGGGAACCAAGAAGCAAACAAGGCCGCTTTGGGAAGTGCTAACGTGTATTTATTTCACAAGGTGGGAGATGGGGCGAGGGATGATCACCAGCAAGATGCCACCAAATGAGACACTGTGAATCCCGCATTGAGCAATGGGGCAACTACGGGGTTTGGCTCTGGGCAGGGGTTGGCCAAGGACAGCACAGGGGGGAGCTGGGAACTGGCAGAAGGGACAGGCTTCCGGCAGGGGCACCTCTGGGCCGGTGACATGGGGCCCTCCCCCGACACACTCCTCGGCAGCCCCGTCCCCATCCAGGGGAGCAGTTACGCGGCAAGCCCGAGGCCACACAGCTGGGTCAGCC
Organism: Indri indri; assembly: GCA_004363605.1. Lineage (NCBI taxonomy): Eukaryota > Metazoa > Chordata > Mammalia > Primates > Indriidae > Indri > Indri indri. Next base: position 15,181 of record RJWJ010023678.1, on the reverse strand, counting down.
TCGCCACACGCTCAGACGCACACGCCAGACGCACACGCACACACCCCGCCACACACAGCACACAGACACACTCGTGTGCATGCACACACGTCCATATATTAACTCTGATTTATAAGTGCACCCTAACCAGAGGGCAATCGAAAAAAAATTATTACTCTTGAGAGAGGAAACGACTGCCTTCTCCCCTGCCAGCCAGCAGAGCGTGGGGTGAAACGAGGTGGGCACAAAGCATCTCCGAGCTTCCTGGTGCCCTCTGCTATGCTGGCTTCAGCCCTTGGGTTCTAGACGGAGGCCCCTGGCTGCTCCACTGGTCGGGGCCCACTGCTCCCCGGCCCGGCTCCCCCTTGCGGGGCCCCTCGCAGCCCAGACCATCCTACGTGCTCAGACTGTTTCTGTCTCTGACTCCCTCCAGACACAGGCAGAAGAGCTGGCCCACGCACATTTATAGGGGCCTAGAGCCCAGGTGTCCAGCAGAGGAAGCATCAGCTCCTTCTGGAAATTTCCAGAGCTACAGTCTCCAAAGCTACCCTGGTGGGAAAGTTGAGGGTGGCGGCTGCCTCTGGTGTGGACAGACACCTGGGCAGAAGCAACCTCAGGGGAAACTGAGTCTCAGGCCCCACAGCCTCCTCCAAGGACGGGGAGCTCTGCTGTGGCTGAAGCCCTGGCGGCGTCCCTCCGTGTTGGGGTAGAGTTCAGAAGCTGCTGCTGCAAAGGATGAGACACGGGAGGGGACCCCGCCAGTCCCAGATCCTGCTACTGGGGTGGGAGATGACACAGCAGAGACGTGGACAGTCTCACTCTCCGGTGCCAGGTCCACACTGGGGCTGCAGAAGCCACGGCTGGTTTCCTGGAGAAGGAGTGACGGGCTTTTCCAGGGTGCACAAGCCTTGTGGGCAGCTGGATGCCGAAGGGGACACGAAGTCTCCGTCTGGGGCCCCTGTGCTGTCCCAGAGAAGCCCTGGAGGCCCAGTGAGCGCCCAGTGGCCCCTGCTGTCTCTCCACCCATGGGGCTGGTCCAGAGGACGGACGGACCAGCTATGTCCTGGGGGCCAGGCCGCGGGGTGCTGGCCCCTTCCCTCTACTTGATCGAGTTCTTAATGGTCCACCTCTGTCCTGTGCAGCTGCGGAGGATGAGGTCGATGCCAGCCAGGCCGCGGTTCTCCACCTCCAGGCAGCGCCCTGTGCCCTTGTTCATGATGGCGCCGTTCTGGGAGGGGCGGTGGCAATGGGAGGGGAGAGAAGGAGACAGAGACAGAGACAGAGTCAGAGGCTTAACCACCACATTTCCTGGCACATGACTTCTCACAGGGAACCAATCCCACCGAAAGTCTTTGCACAGCGGGAGGGGTCATGGGGGCTTCCCCTGCAGACTCTAAAGTCACAACATGAACAAGCTTCACCGGGTTTGAGGGGCCGAACCAGGTGAGGTGCACTGGTGGGGGATGGGCTCTGCATTGGGAAATTCCTAGGATAGTCGAGGTCGGACTTTCTCAGCCCTGCCAGCTGTGGGGACTTAGCACATTTCAAGGAAATCGCCCTTCACTACCCTGTCAGGAGTTTTCAGAGCCCAGCCAGCCAAGTGCTGATGCAGGAACTAGGAGGGCTGCTTTACACAGAAGTCCCCACGAGTGCCCCTGAAAGTGCCTGGGCCTGGGGCTGGGAGGCCTGGGTTCTGGGTTGCCCTTTGCTGGGGACCCTTGCGGAAGCCCGCAGCCTGGGCACCTGCTCTGGGTGCTGACCCTGTCTGTGGGGCACCCACCTGGATGAAGTTCCAGCGCTTATAAAGGCTGCTTTTGACCTTGTCACAGTCGAGAAGCTGGGGTAGCCGGCTCTTGGAGTTGTCCACCAGGCAGCGTGTGTCAGGGAGGAGCGTGGTGGTTCCCAGGGCGCCCAAGTGCAGGAAGCCTTCCTTGGTGTAGCGGGCAAGCTGTGGAGAGACCAGAGCAGCAGGGAGTGGGAAGGGAGGCAGGGGTGAGGCCGTGAGGCGAAGCGTGGCTCAGGTCTGCGGCCTCACCCCTGCGTCTGTCAATACCACAGCTTGGCCTACCAGGCCAGTCTTGTCACGCGCCCTGACACCCAACTCTCAGGGGAGCCCTGTTCTCGAAAGCCCTCAGGGTCCACCCTCTGATTTTTCCTAAGTATGTCCTCAGTGTTTAGGGACTCTTGCCATCTGTTCGGCTAATGTGGAAGGTGGAATAGGTGAAGAGAGCTGGATGTTTGCTTTCTAAAGCTTAGCTCTGCTTCCAGCTGGCTGGGCTACCCTGAACAAGTCACTCAACTTCTCTGAGTCTCCATTTCTCCTCATTTATAAATGGGGCTTGATGAAATCTACTGCGCTGAAAAGGGCCCAAAGAAGCAATTCACTGAAGAAGAAACAGGCATTGAACAGCATTCAACCTCATAGATAAGAAAAGAAATAAAAATCTAAAACAACAACAAGATACCACATTTTTAAAGAGATTGTTCACATTTCGGCAAGGTTAGCCTGGAATGGGTCCTCCCATAGTTGCGTTGGCAGGAGAGTAAATGGCTACAACCTTTCAAAAGGGGGTTTTTGAAAATATACTTTGTGCTTTAAAAATGTTCATTGCCTTTGACTGAAGAAATCCTCTTTTAGACATCTACCCCAAGGAAATAATCAGAGTTGAAGACAAAGGTTTATGGATAGGGTATTTATTGCAACATTATTTATAATGATGAAAAAGCAGAAGTATTCCAAGTGAGCAACACAATCCTAGTACTTACTTTGTGCTCCATGTATGAGAACAAATGCTAGAAGACTGTGGTTGATTGCAAAATCACCATGTTCTTCACTTTTCTGTACACTCTTGACAATAGGACTTTGCCGAAATTTTCATGTCCCTGTCCCTTGACTATTGGTTAGCCTTGTAACTTGCTTTGGCTGGCGGGATGGAGCGGAAGTGAGGATGTGTCTGCTCCTAAACTGGACCTTTGGCCTTGCATGCATCCATTCACTCCCTTGGAACCCTGCTGTCCCCACGGCAGTAAGCACGGGCTGGCCTAAGGGAGGATGAGAGACGTGTGGCCCAGACAATTGCCAGTCAGCCACCAGACAAATGGATGAGGCCAAGCTGGAGCAGGCAGCCCTTGGCCAACCTGCCAGCTGCTGAGAGGAGATGCAGGAATGAATCCAGCCCAAGTCAGCCTAGCCTGCTCCAGATCACAGAACTGGCCGGCTGACCTATAAACTCGTGAGCAATAATAAATGTATATTGTTTTAAGCCACTAGGTTTTGGGGGTAGTTGTTATGCAGCAATCACTAACTGATACAGAGATGGTGTTGCCTGGCAACCCTTCCCACCACAGGGCCAGTACTAGGCTAGTGGCCTCCCCTCCCCTATCTTCCCTCCCCTGGCTGCCTGTGTTGTTTAAGAATTGTTATTCTAATATAAGAAAATGCTTTCACCTGTCTTTCATGCTCCCAAGAGGGAAGGACTGTTCCTAATTCATTCATTCCTCACTAGGTGCAAATCATAGACCAAGCGTTCAAAGCATATTTGGGGTTGAGCACATTGTAGATGTGGTGACTGTCATCATTTTGAAAGGGCAGCCAGTTAAACTCCACGAGCATGCTTTGAAGTGTGTCCGGTGTATGCCTGGCCTGGGTACGGGCTTCCGTGAGTATAAGGAGGGGCTGTGTCCCACTGAGATGCCTCCAGTGCAGGCTGGTGCAGACAACATGAGAGGGAAACACAATTCTTCATTCTTGTTCTCACAATCCTGCATGTGAGGTGGCTGGTGATCATTAATACAGCCAGTGCCTATTAAATTAAAAAAGAATACTACTGGCTAGCATGCATGGAAGGCATACTCTGCATCATTTCTGACCATTGTATGAAGAATAAATAATGCAGTTCTCACAACAAGAGATACATTCTACTATTCTTCTTATTTTATTTATAGATGAGGAAACTGAGGCATGAAGATACCTGGTCACCTGGCTGGGTCCCGGCCTTGCTCCTTGGGTCCCTGGAGATCCAGTGGTTGGCTGCCCCAGCCTAGCAGCTGAGCAACAAAGGGCTCCCCTCCTCGATTGCTGGGGGATCCTCATTTCCTTCAGAAAGGCTGGGCATTTCTGCCCAGGAATGAAGCAAGAAGGTAGCTCTGCTCAGGGACACGAGTGGCTCTTTTCTGCTGGATAAGATTCTCTGCAGGGGTTCTCATCTCTTGGTGAAAGCTGCTGAGAAACCCTTGGCTTTGATCCCAAAAGGAGAGACTGTCTGCTCCCCTTGAACAAGTGACAGGGAGTTTATTAAGTGCCCTTGAAAGAGATGCAGTTAACGTGTGCTTTAAACCCAGATTAGTTCCAAATCAGAGTAATTGTTAGAGGCAAAATGGTAAGAAAATCAGATGCCCTCCCTCCCCCTCCCTGAACGATGTCTCCCTGAATATATTTAAATTCACCAAATGCAAAGTGATGAATGACAGCAAGCTGCCTTTATGTTCGGGGGAAAGATATACACAGCTGCTTATTGAAATTATGAATCAATCTATTATCCAGCAGGCAAATGAGCAGCGCGAAGAACATTAATTAACTGAGCATATCTGTGACCCAGATGTTTAAAGAGCGAAGCTAAATGCCACTGGGAGTTAGAGGTTCTCCTTTCTGAGTTCTGTTAGGGAGTGAAACAGTGAGACCCGGGATGCCAGCCACAAGCCATGCAGCCATCGGGGTGGGCAGGGGCAGGTGGAGAAGACCCTGGGTGGGGTTTCCTTTCTGGGGGGAGGCATCTTCTCACACTGAAAATGCCAGGTCATGTGCACAGGCTCTGCTGGCCTGGCCAAGGGGCCGACACTTGGCTTCATTGATGAGGAAGTCAGGAGATGGGTTCTGTGCTCTGAAGGATGACGAGGCTAAAGTTAGGCCAACAGATCTCACATCTGGTTTTCCTCCATGAGCCACAAGGGTGATGAGCCCTGAGACCTGTTGTCAACCGAATCCCCCCATTTTGCCCCAGTCCCGAATCAGGAGCTTTCATGGTGTTGTCTGCCTACATGTCCCCCACACTTCCCCCCAGCACCTCTGCTTCCTGTCCTCCGCACGTTCAACAAGCTTTCCTGCCTCCAAGACTTGCTCCAGCTGTTTCTCTTTCTGGAGATGCTATTTGTTGGTCTTCTACTAGAACAGGAGTCTCCCACCTTTTTGGCACCAGGGACCATTTTAATGGAAGACAATTTTTCCATGGACCCCGTGGGGGATGGTTTCAGGATGATTCAAGTGCATTACATTTATTGTGCACTTTATTTCTATCATTATTATTATACATTGTAATATATAATGTAATAATTATACAATTCACCATAGGTTGGGGACCCCCACTCTAGAATGTTCTGACTTCAACTCTCCTAGGCCTCAGTGTGATTCTCTTCCACGATATATTCTTTAACTCCTCCAGCCCCTGGTCCTCCCCTCGCAGGTCTTTGGAGCAACTGGATTTATGTGATCTAGTGTCTCCCTTCAAGGCGTGGTTGGGCCTCATCCCCTCATCTTGACTATTTTATTTATCCATTTACCAGTTGATGGATATTTAGATTGGTTCCACTTTTTGATTGTTACAAATAATGCTGCTACGGACATTCATGTACAATTTTTGTGTGAACATTTGTTTTCGATTCCCTTAGGTATATACTTACAAGTAGAATTACTCATTGTTGGATCATATGGTAACTCTATGTTTAACTTTTGGAGGAACTGCCACGCTGTTTTCCAAAGCAGCTGCACCATTTTACACTCCCACCAGTAATGAACCAGGGTTTTAACTTCTCTGCATCCTGACTACCTCTTGCTATGGTCTACTTTTTTTATTCTGACCATCCTAGTGAATGTGAGGTGGCCATTATGGGTTTGGTTTGCATTTTCCTAATGATTAATGACGTTGTACATCTTTTCATGTGTTTACTGGTCATTTTATCTCCTCTTTGGAAAATATCTATTCAGATCTTTTGCCCATTTTTAAATATTGCATTATTTGTTTTTTTATTGTTGAGTTGTAAGAGTTCTTTATGTATTCTGAATACTAGACTTTTTCAGATATATGATTTGTAAATATTTTCTCTCGCTCTGGAGTTTTTTTTCCACTTTCTTGATAATGTCTGTTCAAATATAAAAGTTTATAATTTTGATGCAATACAATGTATTTTTTCATTGGTTTCTCCTGATTTTGATGTCCTATCTAAGGAACCTTTGCCAGGTCCTAGGTCATGAAGATTTATCACTGTGTTTCCTAAGAATTTTATAGTTTTAGCTTTTATATTTAGGTCTTTGATCCCTTTTGAATTCTTTTCTCTATACAGTATAAGGTAGGTGTCCAAATTCATTCTTTTTCATGTGGATATCTGGTTGTCCCAGCAGCATTTGTTGAAAAGACTGTTCTTTCCCTATTGAATTGTCTTGTCACCCTTGTAAAAAAATCAATTGACTGTAAATGTGAGGGTTTGCTTCTGGACTTTGAATGCTAGTCCTTTGATCTCTGTGTCTGTCTTTACACCTGTACTACACTGCCTTGATTATTATGGCTTTGTAGTGAGTCTTAGAACTGTGAAGTGTGAGTCTTCCAACTTTGTTCTTTTTCAATATTGTTCTGGCTATTCTGTGTCCCTTGCATTTCATATGTATTTTAGGATCAGCTTTTCCATTTCTGCAAGAAAGGCAGCTGGACTTTTGAAAGGGATTGCATTGAATCTCTAGATCGATTTGGGGAGAATTGTCGTCTTAAAAATATAAAGTCTTCTAATCCATGAACACAGGATATCTTTTTTACTTAGATCTTTAATTTCTTTCAACAATGTTTTGTAGTTTTCAGTGTACAAGTTTTGCATTTCTTTGGTTTAATTTATTCCTAAGCATTTTATCCTTTTTGATACTGTTGTAAATGGTATTGGTTCCTTAATTCCCTTTCCAGAATATTCACTGCTAGTACAAGTGGTGTCTTTAAGACACTTCTGTGACCACAGACAGCCACCCTGGTACCGCATGGTCACTCTGAACTGTGGGCTCTGCAAGTCCCCCTGGCTCCTGCTTTCACAGGGCCAGTGCCAGGTGCCAAATGACCATGTCCATTGCAGGCCCACATCCCAACTGTGCTTGGGCCTCTTTCACCTTTTCATTCACCTCCTGTGACTCTGTGTCAGCCAACACCCCTACAACCCCTGCCAGAGTCTAGGTTTTCAAAAACATATCCTTCCTCCTCAATCTACTGTTCTGGTGTCCTGGGCCCTCACTGCCCTCAGAAAATCCTACTTCACATTTTGCTGAAAAGTTACCTCCCCTACTCCTCAAAACTTGTCTCCCTTTACTCTTTGGCACTTCCTTCAGTCTCTGACCTCTCCTCACTCTGCTGATACCTTAAGCCATTATCTGTTTTTTCATTTCTTCAATCAAGCTATGAACATAACTAGATCTTTGTGTCCATAAAAATCTTCTCCAGCCATAGCTCTACTTACCTTCTAATTTTGCCCTTGAATTTCCTCTCTTATTCCTTAACGCCTTGCAGTCTGGCTTCACTACTTCATTGAAATTGCTCTCCTGAAGGTCACCAGGATCCACTGTCAACTCCAATTGCTTTTTCTTTGTCTTTCTGCTGTGCACCGAGTATGGGCCAGATGCTGTGCCGGGTGCAGGTGATATAACCTCTCTCTCTCTCTACTCACTCCCTTGGGGAGTTTTCCATTTTTAGGGCTTTCAATAGCATTTACATGCTAGTGTGGCTAACTGTGCCAAATTTCTATCTCCAAACCAAACTCTTCTCTCAATTCCAAATCTGTATATCCAACTCCCTACTTGACATAGCACTTGGATGTCTAATAAGCATTTTAATTTATAAGACCCAAACTGAGCTCATCCCTCTGTGTAACACACTCGTCCAATGTCTGCTCTATCTGGGTAATGATAACTCTATCTTTCCAGTTGCTTAGGCCAAATATTTTGGCTTCTGCCTTTATTTGCCCCTGTCTCTGACCCACTGTATTCAATCCATTAGCAAACTATGTCCAGATTTCACCTCCATTGCTTCCTCCCTGTTCCAAGCCACCTTCATCTCTTGAATAGATTAGTGCAGTTGCCTCCTGACTGGTCCCTCAGCTCCCACGCCCAGCTTCTCTGTCTTTTATCAATGTCATATCCAGAGTGATTGCTTTTGAAATATTGTATTATTTAAACTTGTGTCACTTTAAATAGCAGTCAGATCATGGCATTCCTCTTCTCAAAATCTTTTGAAACCTTCCTATTTACTCAAAATAAAAGTCCAAAATTTTCACGATGGACTACAAAACCCAATGAAATCTAATAATTGCTCTCTAAGCTCAACTCCCATCACTCTGCCCCTTGCTCCCTCTACTCTAGCCACACCAGCCTCCCTGTTGATCCACAACAGGTCACGCCTGCTTGTGCTCAGAGCCTTTGCGCTGGTTGTTCCTTTTTTCTCGAATGAATGCTCTTCCCCCAGATACCGGAATGGCTCAGTCCCTCACCTCTTTCAAGTTTGTGCTTCAAGATCATATTCTTGGTGAGGCTTTCCCTTGACCTCCACCATTTATTCCCTATCTCTTTCCTTGCTTTATTTCTCTCCTAGTACCTATTATCTTCTAATAGACTAGTTTCCTCACTCATATAGTTTGTCGTTTGCCTCCTTCTGCAGGAGTATGAGTAGCATGAAGGCAGGAGTTTGTTTCTCTTCTTTGTTCACTGGTCTATCCTTAGTTCTTAGAAGAATACCAGGCACATAGTAGGTGCTTGATAAATATTTGTTGACGTCATGAGTGAATGACACAGTATCTTCCTTCAAGGTGCTTGCAGTTTACTCAGGGAGGCAGGCAAGTGAAAAAGCAATGATGACGAAGTATGAAGTATTGCTATGACATGCACTAAGTGCGCTCGTACAGTTAGAATAGGATGGGCCCCAACCAAGAAGACGGAGGTTAGGGACGGCTTCCCAGAGGAGGGGGTGTTGAAGCCAAGCTCATGGAGGCAGCCAACTAAGCAAGTAAGAGAACATCAGACCAGATTAGACAAAAGGAGCAGCAAGTTCAAAAGCCTGGAGACCAGAGGAAATGTGGGGTTTGGGAGGATCCAAGCGTAGCTTTTACCACGATGGAGTGCAGAGGTGGGGAGCAGGTGAGACTCCATCAGGTGAGCACAGCAAGCTTGACTTTATCATGAGTTGCCATCTGAATTTCTGGTTGACCACACTGGCTGCAGAGTGGAGAGTGAACTACAGTGATGCACAATGACGACAGTGCAGGAGAGAGGAAGACAGATCTGAGGGGTGTACACAAGTAAGGAATTATTCTACCATTCCAGAGAACGGAGTCTTTTATCATCATACCACACACTTCATCTTTAGTAACGCATTCTGTTTTAAAGGCCACTTTGTTTGATATTAATGAAGTTGCCCCAGCTTTCTGCCATTTAGAAGTTGCCGGCCAAAGTCATTTCTGTCCTTTCACATCCAACGATTCCCTCTCCTTAGGTTTTAGATGTGTCTCCTGAAAACAGAATACAGCTGGATTTTCAAAAATCCAAGGTGACAATCTTTAAACTGCAGAGTCCAGTCCATTTGATTTTATTGTGATTAATGATATATTAGGACTTATTTCAACATCTTTCTTTGTGCTTTCTGCTTGTCCAACCTTCTCTGTTTTCTTTTTCTCCTTTACTTGCCTTTTGTTTGGATAGGTTGTGTTTTGGTTTATTTGTTGTAATGTTATCATATTTCATTGTTCCCCTCTACAGACAGATTCAGAAATTACACTCCATTTCTAATATTTTATTGTTTAGCCTTGATATTTAACCATTGACAATTTAGAAAAATCTAATTTTGTTCAATATCTTAACATCTGCTTCTCTCCAATAAAATTGAAGCACATTAGGATATACTGAATCTGATCACCTCTTTTAATTGTTCAGTATTTTGGCTATATCTCCCTCTCTCCACAAAGTAGACATCGTTCTCATTATTTTATGCAGGAAACGTTTGCTTAGATTTACTTAGATGTTTACAAATTTCTTTGTTTGCAATTCGTTCTTGCCTCAAGACATTCTTCTGGAGCCATTTTCCTTCTTCCTGAAGTACATTCTTTAGAAGTTCCTTTGGTGACTACCACCCCAAACTCCCTCAGATTTTGTTTATCTGAAAATGTCTTGGGGTAATTTGTCAGGCAGCAAAACCTCATTGATATAACCATTTCCTTGTGAGCCTAGACAGGTTTTAAAATAATGCTTGTTGCAGTTTATCTAGAACCTAGCTATGTGGTAGTGGGGGGGGGGCCTTCGAAGTATCTAATCTGCTCAGCTACTGGAAGCTATCTCACTCCCTTCTCTCTACGTGCTCACGCACAACATCATGGCCAAGCCACTGTCTATGGAATTTGTCCCTCGGTATGATGCTCACTGCTGCCAAGGTAATCCCGCTACCCGGAGGAGAAGGTGAGTTCACACGGCGTGCTCCACCGAGGAGCCAATGGGTAATGCTTCCTCCTCTGAGTTCACGGCTGCCTGGAACACGTAGCTGCCCACTTCTTCTGTGTGGCCAACAGGCGATCTGCTCCCCGTGACACACCCAGAGTTCTGGTCTCTCCTGCAGACTAGACTCCCAAACTTGAATCACCTTTCCACCCTTCCTCTTCCTCATACTCCTCACCTGCAAATGTACAAGTCTTTGGATTCCTGCCTCCCTGTGTTTCCTCCTAAAAGTGACTATTCTGAGACCTGAACTGCCACATGGCCTTTGTCACTGGTCCTGCTGCTCCAAGCTCTCCCAGTTCTCATCTACCCTACCCCTTCCTGCAGGTTCAAATCAGATCATTCCCTGCCTCCACCTTCCATCGCTTCCCCGGCCCACCAACTTAAGGATAAAATTTGTACCATGATCTTCCACCATATGGCCCAACTTACCTTTTTGGGCTTAACTCTCATTTCCTGGCATAGTCTGACAGATGACCTGGGGTTTCTCAAAAACACTCAACAGTGCAGCCTGCCTTCCCTGTACGGAGGACATCCCCACCCCCACCCCATCTCCACCGGCTCCATATCAGCCCTGACCCATGAGGGATTCTTTCAACTTACATAATTGTGTATTTTAGGAATGTTTCTTTCTTTGCTATAGGTTTTTGTTATTGTTGTTGTTGTCTGGGAGACAGAAGCATCCTACCAATTATTACACAGCATAAGGACCAAGAAAAGGATCGTGCCAAAAGCAAACGCTCTATAAATGTCTTTTGAATTGAATGGGATTATTCTAGGTTTGGCTGCCGGCCCCAAGAAGAGAAATGAATGTCGTTATCCACACCCTAATGTATTAGGAAAAAACCCTCTGAGCTCAAATACAATTAATTCTTATTTAGGGGAAGAAAGAATTTTCTGTTTGAGATGATCTAAGAGACACACACAGCTATTAACCCAAATTTAACAGCCTTGAAGGAAAACCAAAATATGCAAGTTATAGCCAGACAAACAAAAACCAGACAAATAATTATGGAATGACTCTGGAACACAGCAAAATCCATCAGATTATTGATAAAAATGCTGCTTGCAATTGCTTTCCTGTTAAAGGTCTTTCTCATCATTTTAAAGTCAGGCAGTCACTGTAGAAAACCATAGCTAAATAAAAAAATGCAGTTTTTCCAGCTTCTACTCAGGAGACAGAGAGATGTTTCCATTGATTCAAACCTGCTTGGAAATAAATTCATTTGTTTATTGCTTGGTTAAAGTCCACAAGTTTCTTATGACTGCATGCACATGTGCACACTCTTAATATCAGCAGACTTTATCCTTCATTGTCCTGGGCATGTGGGAAGTGGGGCCAGGCAGGGAAGAGGCAGGCCAGCAATGAGCAGGAGCCCCTCCAGGCTGGCCCCGGAACGAAGACGCAGCCCCAGCTGTGCGGGATACAGGCCTGGGAAGACGCTCTGTCTCCACTGGCCTTTTGACATATATAGAGAAATCTGCCTTTGGAGAACCCCAAAGCCAGATCGAAAACTGAATATACAAAAAGACAATGCCTCATAGTGGACAACCGGTGGCTGCCTGAGAGTTGGGATCAAAGGGACATGAGGAATTGTTGGGGACGTGGGGATGGAAATGTTCCGTATCTTGATTAGGGAGGCAGCTTCACAGGTGCACACACCTGTCAAAACTCATCAAATTGTATACTTTAAATGGATGCAGTTTATTGTACTTATCTTATGCTTCCATAAAGTTGATTAAAAAAAATCTATCTGGGAGCTCAGAAGGCAGGCCACGGAGTCAGATGGTCCCTGCAGGCAGGGCCAGCTCCTGGGGGTTGGGACGGTCCCCAGGGCCTCCTGCCCCAGCCTGCTCCCTTCCACCACATGACTCAGCATGCTGGGCACCAGCATGGTGTTTCCAGAGAGCGCGTTTTCTACTTGGGGTGAAGGGGAGACAATCTTGTGCCACGAAATGTTGGGTGATTTTCCTTCAGAGGCAGTTCCAGGAGTGGATGGATGGGGGGTGGTGACAATGTGGTAGGGTAGGGGGATGACAGGGTCTGGCCCACATGGCCTTGTGGACAGACCTGGGGGCCTCCTGGTGTGGGGAGCAGAGGACAAGAGCTGGAAGAGCCGAATGGGCGAGCAGATGGGATAGCCCATCCTGACTTCCCAGGGATCAGGAGGAAATTCCTAACCATGTCCACAAAGCTCACCCCTGACTGCCGAATTGGTTAAGGCAGCAGAGACTATTTCTCAGCGAGACACATCACTGATAACATGCATTTCTTTCCTGCCTCTGTATGTGAAATGGGATGGTAGGACTGTACCCTGGTACAGCGTGGAAGTGCCGGCAAACACCCGCTCCCTTCTCAGTTTGATCTAAGTGAAGTCTGCACCTCCGCCCACCGCCTCACCTCCTTCATTGGCCGATTAGACCTGCATCCCTGGCCTTGTGCCTTCACCAGGACAGCGTAATGGTTAAGAGTGTGGACTCTGAAGCCTACTTAAGAAATTCAAGCTCTGCCACCTAATCATTTTATGACCCTGGGCTGATTGCTTTAGTCTTATGGGACTCTGCTTCCTCATTTTTAAAAAAATGGTCATAATTATAGGATTACCTCACAGGGTAGTTACGGAGATTTAATCAATTAATGAGAAGAGTATGTGTGTATACTTGGTACTATTATTTTCCCTGACCTCATCCACCATTGGATAGCTGGGGTCTTGTTCCTGCTTCACCAAGAACTTCTTTTCTTCCCTGTAAATTCCAACATGGCCCCAGGTGCCCGGTATTTCCTGGCCCAAGCCCCTGTCCTGCACTTGGCACTCAGCACTCGGGGCTTCCTGCTGCCTCCCAGAGCCATTTGTCCAGGGTGGACGCCCAAGTGCTTCAACAGTGCTGCCGGCCAGCCGAGCACCCCCAGGCAGCTCCCCTGTCATTGGAGTCTCTCGGGCTGGGTCTGTGGGCTGCTCGGGTTGGGCCTGCCCCTTGCTCTGCCCCTGCCAGCCTCCTCCTTTCCCCCACTTTGATTCCCTGGTTTGCTCCAGACCCTACGTTCCCTTGCCTGGAATAGACCAGATGCCTGGAAGGACTGGGCCTTGGATTAGACTCTTAGAATCACAGCTCTGCACCCCCAAAGCCACTCCTGTGCTGCACTCACACCCCTGGGCCTTAGCTCTCTGGGCCTCTCATCCTGGGCTCACTGCCCCTTTGCACCCTTTGGGGATGAGGATGGAGGAAGCTCTGTCTGCTTTCCGCCCTGGCCTGTTCGCCAACTAACCCCTGGAAAACCATATACTAGAAGCCAGCCTGGACCATTTGAAACCTGCTTCCTTAATGGAGGAGTTAGAGGTGGCCTTGGTGATGATGTTCCCATGTGAGAGTGTGTGTGTGGATGCTCTGAAATGTTACCAACCCTTGAGATTTGGGTCCCGGTCCCCAACATCATGGAGCATTCACTACACTCCAAGCTTTGTTCAGGGTCTGCCCAGTCTGCCATGTTATTATTTTTAACCAATGACAATTACCCTGCAAAAGTTAGTGCACGTCCCTTTTTTTCCTTTCACTGAAGAGACTATATATTTTTCCTTGAGATTCTAGTATAGAAGACAAAACTCCCACTGGCACAGTGGCTTCTCTGTCCTTGCCTCGTGGACCTCTCTAATCAGATGGGTTCCTCTCTCCCACCTGAGCCCACGAGCATATCCTGGAGTTTGTGGCAGGCTGTGTCCACCCCGGGCTCACACCATGGCCACAACACAGCATCAGGGACCCTTCCCAGCCCACAGCTAATAGGCCACTGGTGCGCCCTTCGCTCAGCAGTCAACATTTCAGATCACCTACCATGTGCCACACCCTTCTCTACCAGAAAGTTGATTTCCCTGGAATGCCCCAGAAGAATGTCTTTCCCTGGAATACGGGGCCTTCAGCATTGTAAGCTCTGCTAAGTGAGCCAGAAATTGTAGTTCTCAGAGGGGTAAATCATGGTGGACAGGTCAGTTAGTTTCTGAGCTCATAAATTTCCACAGGAAAAAAAATAACCTAAATTTCTGCTCCAAAATTCCATAATTACACCCAGGGGAAATATAGTGCTCGGTACAGTTTTGTTCAAATTAAGATGACAGAACATTGACTTTCTGAGCATTAATCCTCACTGTTGGCTAGATTTTCTGCTAATGTTTTAGACATGTAAAGAGCTCCTTTGGGTTTAGTCTTTCTCTCCTCTTCACCCTGCCTTTAAAGGTGCTCTCAAGTTACAAAGCCACCCCCCCCCACCTGTCTTCCCACCTTCCTTCACAGGTAGGCTTCCTGAGGAATGTTCTCTCCATCCTGTCTCCCTTCCTCCCCTGCACCCACCGCCATCTGGCTTCATTGCCACACTCCACGGAAAGTGCTCTCTTCCGCAGTTTCTCTGTTCCTGCAGGGAACACAGTGTGGCCTTTAGCTTGCTGGATCACTGGGTAGCAGGATTGGACTCAGTGAGTGTCACCAGCCTTTCTGGGGTCAGCTGGTCTGGTTCTGTTGCCTACTAAACGTGGAGTCGTGTTAGGGTCTGTCCTAGAACCACTGCTCTGCTCTCTCTTAGCACACACCCTGGAGCCCCACCCACTCTGCAGCTGTGTCCTCAGTACCAGGGGGACAGATGTTCAGCCGCCTATAGGACATCACTGTTGGAATTCCCAAAGTCTCCCCTCCCCAAACTCATGATTCCCC